>LZPO01007986.1:114637-129968 GCA_001675575.1 Neotoma lepida | reverse complement strand
GATGATATTTTAGATGAAGGTCAGAAATCCTGCTGGATAAATTCTAAAAAGAGCTGTAAGAGTTCTGCCTCCTCCCGCTTCCCCTGCTTCTTGTTTTTGTTTTTGAGACAGGGTCTCTATATAGCCCTGGCTTTCCTGGAACTCAATGTGTAGACCAGGATGGCCTTGAACTCACAGAGTTCACCATTATGGTGGGCCACATTAAAAAAAGGAGGCATAGGTTCATGCTGTGGCATTTATCACAGAGTTCACCAGTTTTAGGCTAATAGTCCACAATATAGGTCTATGGTATTTGGGTTATAGCCACAATTTGTTTTTAAAGAAGGGTCTCACTGCATAGCTCATCCCAGCCTGGCCTCAAACTTGAAATCCTCCTGTCTCCTTCCTTCTTGCTAGATTTCCACATTGTTTGGCCATTCCAAACCATGTCATTTGTGAACTGTACACCCTTACTTGATTTCCTGGAGTGATGTAGAACCTGTATCTTGCACGACAAAATATCCTCAAGAACCATTAGCCATTGGTATATTCTAAAGTTCTCCCTCAGGTGTCTCACCCACTCAGGTTGTGTTGCTGCAGCCTCCTTCANGGCAGTTTCTGACTGTCTCTAAGTGGAAGTTTGTATGAATTACTTTTGACCTAATTTTCTTTTAGATTTATTAATTTTATTTTACATGCAGGATGTTTGGCCTGCATGCATGTATGTGCACCAGATGTATGTCTGGTGCTGGCAGAGGTCAGAAGAGGGCATTGGATCTCCTGAAACTAGAGTTAGAGATGGTTGTAAGATACAATGTGAGTCCTGAGAATTGAACCCAGGTCCTCTGCAAAAGCAACAAGTGCTCTAAACCACTGTGCCATTTCTGTAGCCTACTGATTTAATGATTTATATTTTGACCATTTCAATATTTAATTAAAAGATACGTAGCGAAAACTTTTGTCATTTAAAATTGTGAAATATTAACAGTTATACAAATAAGTTTTCTAGATTAAATGATAGTATTCCATTTTGGTTACAAAAGATTTGATGGCCCCATTTAATTTTTTTTATTTTGCAGTGTTGGGTCTGAATGCATGGTAAGCATGCTGTGTTAGTGAACTATACCTCAATCCAGAGGGCCTGCATAATAGGCTAGTTTTGAACTATGAAGCCGAGGGTGACTTTGAACTCCTGATCCTTCTGCTTCCATCTCCCAACTGCTGGGATTATAGATGTGTACCACCAAGCCTGGATATTTAGTTAAAACAATATTTTAAGATTTATTTGTTTCTTATTATAAGTATATTAGTATTTTGCTTTTGTTTATGTATATATCTGTACCATGTGTGTGCCTGGAGCCCTCGGAGGTCAGAATTGGGTGTTAGATCCCCTGGAACTGCAGTTACAGATGGTTGTGCGTCAGTGTGTGGATGTTGGGGAACATATCCAGGTCCTCTATAAGAGCAACAAATGCTATTAACTGCTGAGCCATCTCTCCAGCCCTGAGAGGGCCTGTCCTAGAGATTGGTTTGGAAGTAGAACAAAGATTGTGAGAGCATGAATATCCCGGGGCTTCACAGTGCTGGGCGTGGGAGGCCTCTTCCTGGCAAAGGCCAGACCTTGGGTCTCAGCACTCAAAGTGCTGACTTGTTTTGGGTAGAGATTTCCTATAGTATGGCATGCTCCTAGGCAAGAATTAAAAAATTCTTGCTTTTAAAAAATTGTGCTGAGAGAAGAGCTAGACATCAGTACTGCATCACTTAGGGATGGCCACAGATTCCCTCTAAAATAGCCGATGTTTTTTTCTTTCTTTTTTAAAGTTTGGTGTGATTTTTGCTGGTGCTCAAAAGAATGTTGGCTCTGCTGGGGTGACGGTGGTGATCGTCCGTGATGACCTGCTGGGGTTCGCCCTCAGAGAGTGCCCTTCAGTCCTTGAATACAAAGTGCAGGCTGGGAACAACTCTTTGTATAACACACCTCCGTGTTTCAGGTAACTCTGGGGTGCTGTAGTCTTCCATCAGAGTGAAGGTAAAGTAGAACGTGCTTCATTAGCCGGTGACCCAAGAGCCGCAAACACACTCAGAATTCTTTGTCCAGCTCGCCTCCTGGCCTCTAGGTACTGTTTGGTCAGTTTTTCTTGTTGCCCTTTTTGTGGGGATGACAATCTTGGTTTTGGCTTGATCTTGATAATCCAGGCACCGACTGTTGACCATTAACCTACAAGGTCTCTGTAAATAAAGTACAATGGCCTGTGTCTCAGATAAACAGGGCAGCTTTCCAGAGGAACAGGGTCAGGCTAGGGTAAGTGTGCCAGAGTTCTCTTTTCTCCTTCCCTCCTGGAGAAAATGCCTCCCACACACAAGAAAGAGAAGAGTTTGGGCTTCAAATTCGGTTGGAATTTCCCCCAGTGTTTCTATGTCACTCACATGAGACAGAACAGCCTCTGGTTCCCCCGCTCTGCTTAGGAGTAGAGTGTTCTGGGGTTAACTCTTCTGATCACCCCTAACCCTTACTCCTGGACCTGGACTAAAGATGTTTCTAAGATGCATGTCGGCCCAGGTGTGGCATGGGGCTGAGTCTGTCTTACTTCCCTCTGGGGGTTCCAGGCAGTGGAGAAATACCAGAGAACACCAGTCAGGAAGGAAGCTGAAAGGTGGTAAAGGTACTACTGGGGACCCCACGGGCAGGGTTCCTAGAGGAGCAGTTGAGGTGCCAGGCTTGTGGGGCAGGAGGGTAGAAGGTGGGACCACATACCTGCCTTACAGCTCGGTCTTCCAGGGGGAGGCTTCAGAAGAGAGAGAGTCGAGACCAATGTGATGGTATCACCTACAGACCCAGGACTAGGAGGTGGAGTCAGGAAGATTGCAGCTGGGCTACATAGTGAGACTCTGTCTCAAAATCTAAATAATTTGAGAAGGGAGGAGGAGATGGAATGAAGACTGCCCTGGAAATGTGTCCAGAGGCCAACTAAGGAGCCAGGGTGAGCAGTGCACTCTTGGGCATCTTTTCTGGGGGCCTTAAAGAAATGTGGCGAGCATGTGCACACACGGTTTGTTAATGTTTTGCTGAACACCCCTTTGGGAACAGGCCAGATGTCTGGTGGGAAGCAGAAAAGGCTGGACACGTGGAAAGTCCACATCCCGGCCTCCTTGCTAAGCCTCAGCTGACCTTGACCTCCCTGCTTGCCTGTTCTGTGGGATGGAAACCCCCTCTCTAGGACTTCCCTGCCTGAGGCTACTGAGCCAGAAGCAGCAGGAGAGGAGCAGTTTCTTCCTCAGATTGGAATAGTCTCTCAGAGCAAGTCAGGGTGGCGGATACTTAGATTGAATAGAAATGCATAGAAAATTGGCCTGGGTGGACTCCCAACCAACCCAATTGCTCCCCGTCCCCCTGGTTTCTTTTCTTTGTTGATGAGACAAAAGAAAAAAACTTTGTGTGCTTTGGTGTGACTTGAAGTACTTAAGTTCACTGTAGTGCTTTACCATTCAAGGTTAGAAATGGCCCACTGAGAGTCATCTCCTCACAGAGACGACAATGTGTGCAGGGCAGGGGAGGCACCCAGAAGCCTCTCCACTCTGTCATGTAGGCAGATAAGGATGCAAGCACATCCTGATGATGATCTTTGTTTTGTTTGTTTGGTGAGAGCCAAAAGATTGTGGGCCCTGAGAGCTGCTGGACTGTTCTGGATAAGCTGGGCCAGGAGTTGTTACTCAGCAGCCTTAGGCAGGCACTGGGCTGGAATAAAGGGCTATGGTGACATTCTTTTTAACCCGTTAGTAACTAACACTCAACCCTGTTAGTGGGTAGAGGAGAAGATACTAGACAGCCCTTCTAACGTCACAAAACACTTCCTATTTATGCATATTGAGCTGCTAAGCATAGATTGTTTTTATCTCCAATGTGAGGAAAAAATGTCTTCTATCCAATTATCTTATTTCAGTTGGTGAAAATATAAGATAGGCATGGTGACATATGCCTGTGGTCCCAGAGACAGAAGAATCGAGTTCAAAGGTCATCTTTGGCTACTTAGCAAATGCAGGGTGCATATGGCCTGTGCAGAGAGGCCCTTGAGAGGAGAAGCTGGAACCCTGAGGGTGTAGGGGAGTTAACCCCTGGGAGGGCTAGATGCATGAAGACTTTCACAAGCTTCTGAAACAGTTATGACACCTGATCCCCCAGCCCAGGAGCTCATCTGCAGCCTGGAGACTTCTGGTCACCTTTTCTAAACTCTGATACACAGGGCATAATTTATATTGTTTTAAAAATATATAAAAATAGCCGGGCGGTGGTGGTGCACGCCTTTAATCCCAGCACTCGGGAGGCAGAGGCAGGCGGATCTCTGTGAGTTCAAGGCCAGCCTGGGCTACCGAGTGAGTTCCAGGAAAGGCGCAAAGCTACACAGAGAAACCCTGTCTCGAAAAACCAAAATATATATATATATTATATATATATATATATAAAAATAACACTCGGTCTTAGCAAACGTTTCCAAGTGAACTGTTACCAACAAAATGCTGTGTCTGCCTATCCAGTCACCCCTCATTAATCATCAAAGACTCATTCCAGGACCCCTAAGGAGTCCAAAATTCTTAGGTGGTCAAACCTCTTTTTAAACATGGCATAGTATATAGCTTATACACATTCTCCTGCATGCTTTAAGTCATCTCTAGATTATCTATAATACCTAATATTATGTAAATGCTCCGAATAATTTATATGCTGTATTGGGTAAGAAGTAATGACAAGGAAAAGGTTTTAGTTTGTATTCATTCCAGACACTGATTTTGAAATTTTGTATGTACAAGGTTGGCTGAATCCATGGTTGCCAAACTCATGCATTTGGGGGATCAGCTGTATACTGTCTTTATTTTTTTGTGTCAGTGAGCTGTGAACAGTGCTGTTCAGACTTGTGTGAATCCCCTTTTCAACCCGGCAGTGTACCATGGGCATTCTATCACGTTAGGTGAAATGCCTGCCCCCTTTCACCTTTCTTTTCATAGCTGCACACTGTTCCAGAGAACAGGCTTGCTGTGGTTTAGTCAGTTCAGGTAGGCTTAAGTGGTAAGCCTATTTGGTGTGTGTGTAGGTAGCCTGTTCAGAACTGAAGGCATCAGTTAGTTAAAAGTGTGCACTAATGGTGGAAAGAGTCGAGCCCACATTGTGAATCCACATAGCATTGTGAGGCTCCGAGGTTTCAAGCGGTTTGGCTTTAGAAGCCAGAGGTATGAGTTAGTAAGAAAGTGGAAACCCAGAAGACCTTATGAGAAGCAGTCACAGGGGCTCAACATCAGTGTATGCCTGGGAGCTGGGTGGGAAAGCCGGGGGAGCTCCCTCTCCCCGGGGCTGTCTTTCTGCTTTCTTCAGATTCACCTGCTGCTTGCTGAGGCATTGGAGACCCAGGCTAAGGGGGCTGTTACAGGTGGTCTCTAGAAGTGTGTTGGCTTTCTGCTCCTTAGGCCTGCTCAGATCCTAAGAAGGCAGCCAGAGAATATGGGCAGCAAGCCCGAACACAGGCTCCAGTGTTGGCCCTGAGGTCTGTCTGAGACAGAAGCCCTCGTTGCTTTGGATTTCTTAGAGAATCCACAGTTTTGAAATATAGGGATAACAAAGCATCAAGTGAAAGTGACCATGGTTTCCTGAAAATATTAGTCAGGAGTCTGCTTGGCTCTGGTAGTCTGGTGGGGTGTTTCTGTGGTTCATGGGTGAGCAGGCTGTGGGTGCTGGGGAGGAGCAGTTTGGGGTTACATAGATTTTGAGAGCATCTTTAGCTACACAGGGGCACATACACACATGACACACATGCACAGGTGGCTATTGTGACAGGTTTGGTGGCAGGCCTTCTGTCCCACAGGTAAGCTGGTGATTGAGGCCTACAGACTTAGACAAAACAGCCCTGGTACTAGGGGAAAGCACTTTGGCTTTGAAGTCAGGCAGACACTAGGGGTAGATCTTAGCTTTTAGAAGCTGCTTGGGATGGATGGCTTTAGCTAAGTGAAGCTCTGAGTCTGTTTGTCTGTCTGTAAAATGGGAGAGTAGAACTTCTGAATCGGGCTCGGTGATCTGTAACAATAGACTGGGGCACTGTAGACTTCAGTAAGGGCTCCTTCCCTTTTCCTCTCCACTCATCCCTCTCCCCTGCCTCCTCTATCCAGCCACTCAAGGCTGTCTTCTGCATCTCCTCCCTTCCTCTCTTCCATCACTAGCCTGGAGTACTAGGCCAGGGAAGCCTCTGGAGAGGTTCTAGTGTGCTTTGGCATGCCGCCTACTTTTTGCAAAGTGCCTGTGTGTCGGTGTTGCTTTCTGATGCCTTCTGGGACAAAACTCCCGGGTTCTTGACCCACCTGGTTGAGACAGTGAATGAGCACCAGTCAGTGGCAGAGGTTTCTGAGTGACAGCCCTTTGGCTATCAGAGCTCTGCAGACCTGGTGATCTTCTATCCTGGCCTAGGGTAACATGTTAGTGAACAGGAAACAGCCTAGCTGGGGCATCCCTATCCCAGGTTTCTGCTCAGCATTCCTTCCCATAGATACCTTTATCCCACACTTGGACACAGCCACACTCTGGAGAGAATGGAGCTGGGAGCTGACCACCTGCAGACTCCAAGTTCAAGGAGGACAGGGGACCTGCTTCTGCTCTATTTCAGTAAGAGATGTGTGGAACCTTCTTAAAGGCAGCCAGAAGACTGATGGGGAAAACCCCTGCCACCCTCAAATTCCATGTAATTTCAGCTTAGTTTGGGTACTTACCAGCTACTATTTGTGTGGGCTCCTCTTGCCAGGCCCTGTGCTAAGCATGGGTTTTATGGGAGATAAGAAGTCTGAACACTTGGCTTAGAAGGGGATGATTCTGTGTCATGGCTGGGCCTCCTAGAACCAGGAACACAAATCTTAAACTGTCTATTCTCTACTTCTTTTTTTGTTTGTTTTGAGAACAGGGGCTTGCTATGTAGTTCAGGTTGGCCTGGAATTCTCTATGTAGCCCAGGCTAAACCATCCTGCTGCCTCAGTCTCCCATGTGCTGAGGTTTACAGGTAGGCTGCTCTCTGTTTCTGATCCTTGCTTCTCTAGCCAGGATGTTGGCCTCTCTATTTAGCTAGGATCTGCTAGAATTCACCTTCTACTTGGAATGAGCTAGTCCAGTTCTGCCTTTCCCCACTGCCAGCTGAGGAAATCCCAGGGAAGTTGCTGATTGGTCTAGTTAAGTCTCATGCCACCTCTTGTGACCAAGGAAGCAAATCTTGCTGCTGTATCAGCATGTTGGATGTAGGGGTAGATCTGAGAAGAGCAAGAGAGGTGTCACCTCAGGTAGTGATGACTCCTTGTTCCCAGTGGTAAAGACAAGGCTTACATTTTCATGGTGACCAGTCCTGTGTGGAATCCGTGGTGTCTGGCACTGCCGCACTGCCTCTGCCCAGCCGGGGGTGCTGACTTGGGGCTGTAGGATAGAATGGTGGGCTTCCAGCCTTCTAGCATTAGGATCTAAGACATAGACATGCTCGCAGAGGTTTAAAATAAAGGAGTGAGTGGCAAGACAAAAGCAAAACCAACCCCTACAACCCTATATGGACCATATGAGCAAGGGACTCTGGAGATTCAGGAGGTGAAGAGTCAGCTTAGGGTAGGGTTGTGGGGACAGTGGTTCTCAACTGTCCTGATGTGGCAACCCTTTAATACAGTTCCTCATGTTGTGGTGACCCCCCCCCAACCATGAAGTTATTTCATTGCTACTTCATAACTCTAATTTTTCTACTGTTATAAATAATGATGTAAATATCTGTGTTTTCTGATGGCCCTAGGTAACCCCTGTGAAAGGTTCATTTAACGCCTCAGGGGTCATGACCCCACAGGTTGAGAACCACTGGTCTAAAGAGCTGGGGATGTGTGGTCTGGGTGTCATAGAGCATTTGCAGCAGGCCCTAGTGGGACTGGTGTGGCATTACTAAGGTGCGCTATGCTGCCTCTTTAGAATGCAGCATGAGCTACAGTTGTGTTGGCCTAGTCCTTGGCATGCCCTTCAAGTGGTCTGCTTTTATCCATCTGTACTGATGCTGAAAGTGTCAGTGTCACTCCCAATACCAATTTGCTTACATGTCCCTTTGACTTTTTCGGAGGTGGACTTAATGGTGTTGTGTTTTGTCCCTGCTGTAGCATCTACGTCATGGGTGTGGTCCTAGAATGGATCAAGAACAATGGTGGAGCCGCAGCCATGGAGAAGCTCAGCTTCCTCAAATCCCAAATGATTTATGAGATTATTGATAATTCTCAAGGATTTTATGTGTAAGTCAATGCATTGTATCTCTTGTGAATTGGAAACTATTCTTTGAGCTTTCCCTTTTCCCAGGACACTGGCATACTGGTGAGTGATGGTCCCATGCCTCATGAGCTGGGGTTGGAGGTAGGAAATTCTTTGCTCTTGGGAAATCCCAGTCTTTTGGGTCATGTCAGCAAATAGTCTGGCCTGGAGAGTAGGCCTTGCTGTCGGGGGTAGGACCCCCTCTCTACACCCTCCTCCCTTGTGACTCTAGAAAATGGTTGCAGGAAGCTATCAGCTTTGCCTAAAGCTTTCTATTAGTTCCTCAGGCTATAAATCCCTCCTCCTGATTCCCCTCCCCCCATGGGCTTGTGTGCAGTAGGTGGACATTTTGCTTGTATAGGTCAGAAGACAACCCAGTCCTCACCTTCCATCCTGTTTGAATCTGGGTTTCTTTGTTTTTCATAGTTTCATTTGCCAGGCTAACAGTCCTTTGAACTTCAGGGGTTCTCTTCCCATCTTACCTTAGAAGCACTGGGATTACAGATGCATTCTGGGATTACAGATGCATTCTACCCCATCAGGCTTTATGTGGGCTCTGGGAATTTGAACTCAGCTCCTCATACACTGTAAACAAACAATTGGCCCACTTAGCCATCTCCCTACCCTTCCTTCCCCTTTTATCAAAATTTACTACCTCCCTTATTCTAGGTCAGGTATCCCCATCCCTGGCCTGCAGTCTGAGTGAGATTGGCTATGGCAGAGTTGACTTTAACTAGTTACCCATTTTCATGACAGAGGGATGGGGGAATCATGATCAGTAACTTGCACTTCCTTTGAGTATTTTGTGGGCCACATGAAATAGAAAAGAATGATGCTACAATCCTAACTTAGACTTGTAATTTTTACCTAAGACTTACTGAATCTGTGTGGGTGGAGGATATTGATGCATTCTTGGATAACTAGGCTAATAAAACATGCTGCTGTTCCCTTTCCCCTAAAGTACTTGAGTCTGCTCATGGGAGCTCTTGGCTTGCAGTGGCTGTGTAGCCACAAGCTGGGATTACAGAGGTGTACCACCATGCCTGGCTTTCCATGGGTGCTAGGTATCTGAATTCAAGTCTTCATGCTTGCATAGCAGGCAGCTGGCTGGCTGAGCTGTCTCCCCATCCCCTATAGCCATTTTTCTACTGGGCAAACTCACTACCCCTCATGATTCAGGGATCCAGTCAAATGCCAGAAGAGTGTCTGCAGGCTCTCCATGGGCCAGGCCCGTGTGGAGAGCCACCTCCTCCGTATGTGCCGTCCTCCCCTTTCCTTCTTGCCCTCTGCTCTTCATTCCACATGTCCTCCCTTTGACACCTCTCAGCAAGATTACCTGTTTGGAACTCCGTCTCACTGCCCTCTCCAGCTAACCGCTCTCCTCACTGGGAAGTAGAATTTCTCTCTGCCATCNTTCTCTCGGTTGAAAACAACTGATCCCCTTCTTTTCTTCCTATTCATATGTGAGGGATTTGCTGTTATGGGTGATGTGTAATGTATTTGTTACCTGGTGATTTAGTCTTCAAGTTTGAGCTTTTATGACAAGATTGTTAGTTATTGTTTCCTTTCATNATGGGGTGGATGATTTGGAGGCATGAGCTACAAATCCAGTTCCTTGAGTCTTTTAAGTCTTCAGCCACCTGTAGGCCCAACTTGTCTGCAGCCTTTCAGAAAGAGCTGTACACTTGTGCTGTGTGGCTGACACGTGTTGGAAGCCATGTAAATGACCCACCGAATTGTCACAGATAGTGTGACAATAGTGAAGCACAGATAGTGTGAAACAGAGACATTGCTGCTCCTAATAATTCAAGTGAAGGACTGAGTCTGACAGAAATTAGATAAAAGTCGTACAAGCGAATGCTAACCTGCGTGAGTGAGACATTTTTCCTCTGGGTAAATTATAATGTTCTGGGGAAAAGTTTTTTTTCTTTTCATTTAATTTCCTTATTGTGGGTCTTTTAACTCATCCATTTGTTTATTTTTGAGACAGAGTCTCATTTAACNCCAGCTGGCCTTGAAATCACTATGTGGCTATGGATGACCCTGAACACTGGTCCTCATGGTTCTGCTTCCTGATTGCTGTGATTATAGGCTTGTACCACCAGAACCTAGAACCTTCTACATGTTACCCACTTTGTNTTNTGAATGACAGCTCCAGACCTAGATACTGTTTAAAAACCTATATATAGATTGNTTTATGACATTATACCTGTGAGAAATACAGCTGGAATAATAACCATGCTTTTCAGATGTCCAGTGGAGCGCCAGAGTAGAAGCAGGATGAATATTCCATTTCACATTGGCAATGCCAAGGGAGACGAGGCTTTAGAAAAGCGATTTCTTGATAAGGCGGTGGAACTCAATATGATCTCCTTGAAGGGACACAGGTAAGCACACTGCATCTCCAGGCATGTCAGAGGCAGAATGAAACAAATCCAGGACTGTGCACAGCCTGGAGCAGTGGTTAAAGACTTGCTGGGGCATAAACTCACTTCTGGCTGGGTTGTAGTGCATCTTGCATAGGGTTACATTCACAGTGAAAGTGCCATCTGGTAGGGCCTGCCTCCTCAACTCTGNTGTTAGATCATCACTGGGCTCAGCTAAACATCAGATACCCCGAGCAATAAATGTCTGCACACAGGAGACCTGCAGCAGCAGAGTGCTCAGTCTGTCTGGTTGGAACTGTTGCAAAGCCTAGTGAGTGGTATGGCCCTAAACCCATAGTCACCCTCTTCATCTGGCTTTTTTTTTTCTCCCCTCATTTAGTTTCTTCTTTATCTGAGGTAATAGTTTGGGTATGACCAAAGTCCAGTGTATGCATGTCAGAGTGAAAATGTCAGAGTGAAACCCATTAATTTGTACAAATAATGTTAATAATTACTCTAAAAATGTGACTAGTTTGAGGTAATCCAGTGTGAGCATGGTGGATGACCTTCACTGCACAGAGGATTTCCTCATGCTACCTGCTGGAGATGGTTTGCAAGGGGGAAGTTGAGCACTCTGGCCTCAGAGTTGCAACTCTTAGGAGGGGTAGTTAGTGAAAGTGTGTTGTGCTGAAATAGATGCCTTTTAGATTTCACTTTTTTTCTGTGTTGTTGAGGTTCAAGCCTGAGCTTTCTGTATGGTAGGCAAGGGCTTTAATCCTGCTATGCCTTCTCCTCCTGGTTTTCCTGATCTTCATGGTTGGGTCTCTGTTGTTGTTCTAGGTCAGTGGGAGGCATCCGTGCTTCTCTATATAATGCTGTCACAACTGAAGATGTGGAGAAGCTGGCTGCCTTCATGAAGAATTTTTTGGAGATGCATCAGCTGTGAACATGACTAGCTACACTCCTGTGAGCAACATGCAGAGTCCAGAGTAACTTTGGATTGGCTACAGAAACTTAACAGACCTGGATTTTGTCCAAATACATGCTTATTACAGATTCTTCTTCCAAGAATAATGACTAAACATCCGGGGCTCTGCAGAGCTGATGAGACTACCAGCTAACAGCCACCTTCATTTTGACTTGACCTGGAAGCAGTTTAAAAGCTTTCCTGTTGCTTTTCTAACGAATTCAGCCTGGCATCTCTGCTGATCTTTTTCTCTAGGTAGATTGCAGTCCTTGCCTTGGACTTGGTTCTGACAGTTCCGATTAGTTATTTTTGGGTTCACAGGAGCATACCACAAGGAGGTTGGGGCGCTGTGTGCTGGATCTGACAGCAGTGAGTTTGCTGGGTTCTGCAGCTGTTGGTTAAAGTCAACAGTGACTCTTTGGAGCTTTTTGTATCTGTATACTGCTATTCTCATAAAGAGACAAAAGTGACATACTATATGAGTGCTTATACAGAGAATGTGTTTTTAACACCATACGGTTTTTATCTATGCCTTTATATTTCTAATGAAACAGTTCTATAGATNCTTTTAGAGTTTGTTCAACCCATGACTTTGTGCTTGACTGTCCTCTGCTATGGACAGTTGCACCCTCTCACTTACTCCCTTTTAAATAAAGCTGCTTCATAAGAAAGACCTAGAAGTTCCACGATTTCACTTTTCCTATCCTTACCACAAGTAGAAGAAATGGTTGGTTCTTTGCTGTTCGGTTAGGCTGCTAAAACTCAGTTTACCCTTCCACCCCCTGTGACTTGTGTCCACATGGCTGTTTCTATGGTTTGACCAGGGCAATACTATACAATCCAGATCTTTGCCGAGGTCTTTCCCCATCGTTCATATGTGGTTAGTGTTTTCTGTTGACTATGTGAAGAATGTTAAAGTCCTAAAGCATCTAAACCATTGCCTGTGAGTTCTGCTTGCCTTTTAGACATTCCGACAGGAAGCCCAGGGTCTACAGTAGCCTGTGATAGAGCAGTTTAGTCCAGACAAAGGTGTCAGGCTTAGTGCTTGTGCAGCTCAGTATGGTTGCTCACCTTTTCCTTTTGGAACAGATCAATCAGCAGAGTCCCTTCCAGCACAGCTCCCAGTATGCACTTTTGTGAACTCTGTCATTGTTAGTCCAGAAAAAAAAACAGAACAGTTTTGAGCTCTTCCTGGTTCATTTGACTGCACAAGGAGAAGACACTGAGTAATTGGTTCTCCTGGTCAGGTTTCACCTTCTCATTTGTGGAAGGATGGAAACAATACCTGGCATTGCAGGATGCTTGTATTGGAAACAGGTCTTGTTTTGGAGTGTGCCAAACCATCAGTGTTCTGTAAATGCCAAGAGCCAGCNTGTGGAATCAACAAAGGGTCCATGGCACAGCCGTATCTAAATGGAATGGCAGAAGTCATAAAGCCAGCACAGCTGCTGACAAAGANCCAGCAAAGNTGAGCCNCATGATGGCTGCCATGCCACCTTTGGTTTCCATCTCCACCTGTTGCATACTTAAGAGACTTTTAATATTTGTACAATTTGGGGATATTGGATTGATGGAAATTTTCTTATGAATCATTTATGCCTTCTCCCAGGAATGCTGCTTCTAAGCTTCCCCAGGAAAGTCCTGAACATACTATTCCCCCCTCCGGTTTTAGGGAGATATCTTTATCTATTTGAAGGTCTTCCTTATGCCTTGGAGGTTGTGACACATAAAGAAGCCAGAAGTCTCTTCATGCGACCATGAGACATCCTTGAAACATCTATCCCTGTACTGCCACAGGAACGAGATATTTAAAACAAAGTAAACTCAAAAAGGTCAACAAGATTCGGTGGGCTAGAGGAGTTGGCAACAATTTAGATTATAAGCCTCTTCCCACTGTACACTCANACAATTGCATGGCATACACGTCTGCCCTACATAGAGACATATTGATGACCAAAGTATGGAGTGGAAAGATGATAAAAGTATGAGGTGTCAGGACCTCCCCCTCTCAAGCAGAGGCTGTTAGTTTAAAATTATTTTTGAGTGAGGGTCTTATTTTTAAATGAGGGTACTTCACCCAGCATCTTGTCANGGCTGTGGCCNCTGGGCTGGAAGGCTTGGCATGCCCTTGGGTGAGCTATCTGAGCGAGTGATTTTTCTTCTTCCTCTCCTTAGTGCTGAGACTGCCACTAAGACCGTTAAAAAACAGACAAGCACCATTGACAGATGACATGGCCACTTCTGCCACAGGCACTGCAGGGTCTGGCCTCGTCCCACTGGGATTAATGTTTGTTGTATCTTGTTCCTGGGAAGGAGAATAAAATGAAGTTTCTCACATTTGATTGGAATGAACGTAATTAAAAAGTGCCATGCTACTCAGTCGCTAAGAAATCAATCACTTTAATTGGAAAGAAGATTCCTTAACTCTCTTATTGGGCTCTTGGTAATTTAAAATTGGGATCCCTGACAGTTTGTGATAAATTGTCTCCTTTTGGGCAGAACAGGTAAGATTCTAATTACCTCTGGATTATTCCAGAGTGGGTAGGAAATCTTGATCAAAGAGATGTTGGAGAGAGGGGGGCTGACAGTGGGCAAAGATTTGCTGAAACCATTTTGAAGCTAAGGGACAAATTTACTTGATGTGACAGAAACAGGAGCTTGTGTATTTAAGATCCCAGAGATAAAAATTGGATTTCTTTTTTTCCCCATTTTTTAATTATTATTATTAAAACTGGATTTCTTAAGAATATAGGAAACTAAGCATATTAGAAAAAGTTTACACACAAGAAAGTTCTCTAGGCTAAGAGAAATTAGCCCTGTTTACTGACTAGTCTTGGACCTCATTTGGGAAGAATATGACATTTATAGGCTGGCCAAATGGATCAGTGAGTAAAGGTGCTTGCCACAATGCTTGACAACCTGTGGTTGATACCTGGACCCAAGTGGAAGGAGAGAACTGAGCCCCGAAAGTTGTTCATATATATATGCACTCCCTTTCCCTCAAACAAATTAGTAAACATAAAAAAATGTTTTGGAATGTAAGGTTTATGTTTTTAAGTAAGTACTCCACACCAAGTTTAAGGAAAGCTAAAATGTTTTATTCAAATAAAAAAGTTAAGTTACCAGAAATATAGACAGGCTATTGAATCCACTGGCCCTATCTCTGTCATTGTCCTAGCCTTCATTTNTAACTTGCCTAAGAACATCTGAAGAATAGGCTGGTTTAGATTGACACATTCATTTTGAAATATATGTAGTTAATTTTTAAATTAATTTGCTACTGGTAGTATCTTTTGCAAGTTATGTATTGAAATGACATTACAATTACATAGACAGCTTATGGAAAATTGACTAGACTGGGTGAAGAACTGGGTGATGCTTCACTCAGAATCACATGGCTGACAGCTTCAGGGATTTAGGAGTCTGCTTTTGCGGATTCCCATACTTATGCTTTTCTGAACTAAGCCTGATGTCCTACTTGGCTTTCTATTGCTGTGATAAAACATTTTGACCACAAGCGATTTGGGGAGCAAAGGGTTGATTTCAGCTTTCATATCCTGACCGCAGTCTACCATGAAGGAAAGTTAAGACGGGCGCTCAAGGCAGGAACCTGGAGGTGGGAGCAGGGAGTGCTGCTCACTGGTTTGCTCTCCATGACTTGCTCAGCCTGCCTTCTTAAACGACCCAGGACCTATGGTGGCCCATATCGATCATTAATCAAGAAAA
>LZPO01007986.1:90812-105736 GCA_001675575.1 Neotoma lepida | reverse complement strand
TCACTCCCCCTCTGTCCCCCCACCCTCAATAAAACTCTCGTTAGCGGGTTTGTCGTGTTTGTGACCTTTTCTTGCAGAGTACTATCGCTGCCAAAAAACCTAACACAGTTATTATTTGACTTTTTATTGAGAGAGTTAGTGTTGAACTAGCTCCTCTGGTACCCTGCAGGGACAGCAGGTTCTACAAGTGGCTACAGGAGGGCATCCAGGAAAGACTCAGCCAACAGCAGGTGCCCACTGCATGAGGAAGTCAGATAAGCCCTGAGTATTGACTGATTGGAGAACCTTTCCTGTGGTGTCTGAGGCCATCATGGCCAGGGCTTGGACAGTGACCACTGCCCAAGGAGTGTAGAAGTAGAGAAGTCTGTAGAGCATTAGCACCAGCAAAAGACCTACTGGATGTCTGCCCAGTACACTACATACACTCTTCAAATCTTCTCATAATCTACCACTGCCAACCTTTAAAAGTGACATTCAGTAAATGTTGACTGAATGTAGATCACAGTATTGATAGCCACGGAAAAATGATGTACATTCATGCTTAATTAATAGGTATTTCCTTGGGAGGGATATAACTCAGTGGTAGAGCACTTGCATAGCATATATGAAGTGTTTGGTTCAATCCCTACCACTGTGGAAAAAAAAAGATCTACCATAGCAAATTAGCCAATGCCTCCTGGCTCTCCTGAGCTTTTGAGGTATTGTTTCTCTAGAGACTTGTGGAATTAAATGAACATCTAACTGAGGTATTGAGGGTAAAGAATTCTNAGCCTGGAGCCATGTTCATTCCACTGTAGAATGACCTCCTGGTTGTGTTTGGTTGGGATGATTTAATACTTATTATTAAATAAATAGTTTCATTAAGAGGCCATGGTGGGAAGCACTGTCACTTCAATGCCTTTCCTTGAAGGAGGAAGAACTTTGGGCCTCCGGAGTGGAAACAACTATCTAAAACAATTCTCCCTCTCCCTCTCTGTCTCTCTCTCTATTAGTAGTTTAAATATCTTATATGCCACTGAGCTTATTAACACTACAAATAAAAATGTATGTGGTGGTTCNAATAAAAATGGCCCCCATGGGCTCATGTATTTGAATTCTTAGTCACCAGGGAGTAGCACTATTGAGTAAGATTAGAAGGTGTAACCTTGTTGGAGGAAGTGTGTCACTGGGAGTGGGCTTTGAGGTTTCAAAAAACCATGCCAGGCCCAGTCTTTCTTTTTCTTTCTTGTGGTCTGCAAGAATATATTATAGATTCAGTTGGATATTAAAGCTATACCTAGAAATTTCAAGGATTTTTCCAGAGGAAAGCCATTTATCACAGAATATTTGGTGTTATCCAGTTTTTAATATTTCAGCTGTCTTCTGCTATGAAATTCTTATGTGCCCAAATACTGCCAGACCACTTTGGCAAACTGCTAAATTTCTCAAACACTGATCCACCAAGTAACTAACTCCTCCCCCACCCCTGCAAGGCCTAGGAGACTAGCAGGCTGTAGATGCATANCTTTGATTCTTGTGCAAATGAAGCTCAGACCACCCTTGCCTTCAGGCCTAGTGGCATTCCAGGGCAATTGGCTCAGAACAAAGGAGGTTTTTGCACATCCAGGTGGAATGAGCAGCATTCCTGGTAAGGAGAGAATTGCGTGGCGGGGGAGAAGAACAAAGTGTTTTCTATAGATGGTAGAGAGAGCCACATGGCCATAGAGAAGAGAAGAAGGCAGAGATTCTGTAGATGGTAATGAAAGACCCCAACTTTCCTAAGGCCTGAAACCCCCATACTCTTTAGGCCTGACACCCCCTCCCTTAGGACCGAGAAGCTAAAGCCAGAGCAGAATTGCTAAACTATCGTTTAATAGAGGTCAAGATTTCTGTTAAGATACACTGTTCCACCACNACCGGCGGTTTCTGGTAAAGAGATAATTGCTCAATTGTAGTTAGGGCAATTACAGGAGTTCCGGGGAAAGTCACTGTGACCTTGTATAACCCCCTCCAAAGTTCTCGGGCAGAACCTCAATTGCTTGACCACAGGATGTCACAGGATGTCACAAGACATTCAGGTGATAATGATTATTTGGCTCTGGAATGTCCCAACCCTGGTCTCCATGACAATGAGCACCCACCCTATGATTAAGCCAAACTTTGTGGAAAGTCCCTAGACACGAACCAATCAAAGATAGATCTGTATGAAAACTGTAATTCTGTGATTTTTGCCTTTAAAAACTGTGTGTGATTTCAGTTCGGGGGCTTCTCTTGCTCGGGAGAGTCAAGAAAGCCCGATTGTACAACCGTTTGTCTTTTTGCCCTGAAATAAAGCCTCTTGCAGTTTGCATCAACTGGACTGGAGTCTGGGATTTTGGGGCCCCTCTTCCCAAGAAGGTAGTACCCTGTTTTTGGGGTCTATCAGTNAGGCAGATCTCCTGTAGAGTTTCCTCAGAGCTAGCAGTAAGGAGCTAGCAAGGATAGGTGGAGGATGAAGGAACAGGAGATGAAGATGAGGTTGAAAGCATAAGAACTTAGTTGTTACTAGGGCTATGAGGGGACAGTAAAAGAAGGGACAAAGAGGAACTGAAGCTATGTAGATAGGCTTTTATCCCAGAGGAATAAAGTAGACAGACAAAGAGCTTGGTGTACTTAGATTCTTTTTCCAAAAATAATTCTCGCTGTTCATAGTTTCTCTTCTGAACCCCTGGGAAGAATATTATTAAGGCTGGTCCTACAGCCTTAATATGTTATATACTGTAAGAAGAACTTCTAACCAGTCTTATTAATAAACACCCGGAACAAGAAATAAGGGTGAAAATCTGACAGAGATCAGAGGAATTAGGAGCAAGCCACCACTCACCAACGCTGCCTCTACTTCCCAGGAGCGAAGCGGAGCAAAGAGAGAGAGTTCTGGTCTAACCTGGCTTTTTTATGCCTGTCCACCTACTATCCTCACCGAGCTACATCACTTCCTGTCTTGTCTGCATGGACCTTCAGAACTCTAAGGCTGATGCTGGGATTAAAGGCGTGTGCCACCACCTCCTACTGCTAGTTCCCCATGTGACCTTGGAGTCACAGAGAACCAAATGGATTAAGGGCNTGTGCTAACTTGCATGGCTATTGTTTACTACTAGTGGTTGGCGGCCCCATTTTTCCTCTGACCCTCAGATAAATTTTATTAGGAAACACAGATAAATTATCACCACAACATACAAGATCTCTTGACCTGTGGATCAGGATGTAGCTTCTAGCTACTGCTCCAGCATTATGTGTGCTAGCATGCTCTGCAAGTGTAAGTGAGCTCCCAATTAAAAGCTTTCTTTTATAAGAGTTGCCTTGATCATGATGTCTCTTCATAGCAATAGAACAGTGACTAAGACATTGTACAAAGAGCACTGTTTCAGTTCTTGGTCAGATTTAAGTCATACATAAGGAATTTCCAGGGCTGGAGAGACGGATCATCAATAAAGAGTGCTTACTGCTCCTTCAGAGGACCTGAGTTTGAGTCCTAGCACCCACATCAGTGGCTCACAACTGCCTGTAAATCCTCCTCCGGGGGATCTGACATCTCTGGCTTCCATGATAGCTGCACTTATGTGCACACACAGAGACATGTTGTAGAATATTAGTTTAAGATGAGTTACATTCATTTGTGCTGTGGAATATTTGTTTAATGATGCAAAGATGTGTTGCATTCTTTTATGATGCATTTGTTTAACTCTGTAAAGCTGTGTTACTTTGCCTGTCTAAAATACCTGATTGGTCTAATAAAGAGCTGAATGGCCAATAGGTAGGCAGGGATAGGCAGGGCTGCCAGGCAGAGAGAATAAATAGAGGGAATCTAGGCTCAAGGGAAGAGCAAANAGCGAGAAAAGGAGAAGGAGAGGAGGATGCCAGGGGCCAGCCATCTAGCCACACAGTCAGTCATGGAGTAAGAAGGAATGAAAGATATACAGAATAAAGAAAGATAAAAAGCCTAGAGGCAAAACATAGTTAAAGAGAAATGGGATAATTTAAGTTAGAAAGCTGGCAAGAAACAAGCCAAGATAAGACCAGGCATTCATAAGTAAGAATAAGTCTCAGTGTATTTATTTGGGAGCTGGGTGGTGGGCCCCCAAAGAGTTAAAAAAAAAGAAAAAGAAAAAGAAACAACTACAGAGACACATATACATAATTAAAAATAAATCTTTAAAAATAAGGACTTTTTCAAATGTAGATAATCTAGAAATTTCCTTAAGCTATCTGATCAGAAGAACTATCTCCGAATACTGCCTTACTTTGGAAGGTATAGCCAGACATTCAAATTAAAAAAAAAATTTTAAAATAACCCACAGATTTAGATGCTATTCTATATTTAAACTAAAGCAACTCTAAGGCCAATGCCTTAAACACTCAGCCATCGAATCCCTTTAAACTAAAACAATTTTAATATAACTTTCTTTTCCAGAGACAATAGTGCAAGAAAGGAGACATTTTGTAAAACGTGGTCCTGATAAAATACAAATGTATTGTTGACTTCTGCCTCCTTGAAACTAAGACCCTGACTTTTTTTTAGGCCCCATACTCTTTAGGCCTGAAACCCCCCCTTGGGAATGAGAAACTAAAGCCAGAGCAGAATGGCTAAACTACTGCCTAACCACAGTCAAGATGTCTGTTAAGATATGCTGCCCAACCGTTGCTCAACCACAATTGCAGGTTTCTGGTAAAAAGATAATTGCTCAACTGTAGTTAGGATAATTACAGGTGTTCCGGGGAAAAGTCACTGTGACCTCTGTGTGTGTGTAAACCCCCTAAAAGTTCTCGGAAAAACCTCAATTCCTTGAACACTGAATGTCACAAGACATTCAGGTGATAATGATTACTTGACCCTGGAATGTCCCAACTCTAGTCTCCATGGTAATGAGCACCCACCCTATGATTAAGCCATATCTTTGTGGAAAGTCCCTAGACACGAACCAATCAAAAATGAATCCGTATGAAAACTGTAATTTTGTGGTTTTTGCCTTTAAAAACTGTGTGTGATTGCAGTTCGGGGCTTCTCTTGCTCTGTGGAGTAGAGACACCCAATTGTACAATCACTGGAATAAACCCTCTTGCTGTTTGCATCAACTGGACTGGAGTCTGGGTTCTTGGGGCACCCTCCCGAGAAGGTAGTACCCTGAATCAGGGGTCTATCAGAAACAAGCTACTTTCTGAGGGAAATCTCTAAGCCGCTTTNAGCATGGAGTTGCCAAGGCCAAGTTCTAACATGGTTTGCCAAGGCTAGACTCTTCTACACCTTAGAAGATTTGGGGGGATTCAGCAAAGAATCAGGTTCTACTTTTTTTTTTTTTGTTTTTTTGAGACAGGGTTTCTCTGTGTAGCTTTAGNGGCGTCTTTCCTGGAACTCACTTGGTAGCCTAGGCTGGCCTCGAACTCACAGAGATCCGCCTGCCTCTGCCTCCCGAGTGCTAGGATTAAAGGCATGCCCCACCACTGCCCAGCCTCAGGTTCTACTTTAAAACTGAAGCAAGGTGGCTGGGGATGTAGCTGTTGGTACNGGGCCTGCCTACCAGGCATGANTCTTTGGGTTATGCATAATCTGGGAGTGATGGTATATGCTTGAAATCCNAGCACTTGAGAAGTGCAGACAGAAATATCAGAAGTTTAAGGTCATCCTCAGCTGCCTAGCAAGTTCCAGGCCAGCCTGGGAAATATGACCTCCTGTCTCAAAAATAAAAACCAACAAAAACTGGGCACAAAAGCTGAGAATATAATCCAGTGGTTGAGTNCCTACCTCACATGCACTGACACAGGTGATGTGGCAGAGCTGTTGGGCCTGGTATAGCTCATGTGCCATCTCCAAATCAAGCACAAGTGTCTTGCTCCAGGGGAGCAAGTGTCAGTGTCCAGAGCCCTCTGTGGGAATGGGGTGAAACATCCTCCACAGATGGCTACTCTTGATTGTCAACTTGACATACTCTGGAAGAGTGACCCTCAGTGGAAGAATTCCCTCCGGCAGATTGGCCTGTGTATGTGTCGGTGGGCCATTTTCTTGTTTGCTAATCTATGTAGGAGGACCCAGCCTATTGTGAGTGGTGCCATTCCTGGGCAGGTGGGCCTGGGCTGTGTAAGAAAGGCAGTTGAACATGAGCCTGTAAGCAATTGAGTAAAGAGCGCGGTTTCTGCTTCAAGCTTCTGCCTTGGTTTTCCTCAATGATGGAAACCTATCATCTAATATAAACCCTCTCTTCTCCAAGTTGCTTTTGGTCATGGTNTTTATCATAACAATGGAAACTAAACTAGAACAAGAGTATTTTAAAGGCTTAGAGTCAAATGTGTCTTGAGGGCCAGAGAGATGGCTCAAGTGAGTAAAGGCTGCTTACTGTNGAGCATGATGAACAACCTGAGCTTGATCCCAGGACCTACTTGGTGGAAGGAGGGGACCAACACCCATAAGTTATTCTCTGACCTCCACATGTACACCACAGCATGTGCTCTTGCTCGTACATATACAATAATAATAATAATAATAATAATAATAATAGTAATAATAATAATAATAAAATTAAAAAATTTTAAATAGGAATAGGTAGAATCCATGGGTTGATGTTCTGGTTTCATGGGTTTGTAGATCTAGGACTGGAGACCTTCGTTATATTATAATCACATCTAATGGTCATCCTGACTTACATTCGTATTCACTGCCTGGAAACAGTCACTGTATTTCACAATAATACCTCCATATAAAACAGGGCAGTGCTACAATTGTATGCTCACAAAATATTAGCAATATTTGGCAGATCAGGCACATTCTCTTTTTATTTCTGTTTTTAATTAGCACATAAACTACTGATGCTGCCATGGGGAGGTCATCCAGTATTGAAAGAATAGATCCTTTTTCTATGTTGATTTAAAGACTAAAAGAGCAGGAAAAACAAGATCTAGGTACACAGCCAAGTTTTGTGAAAGCAGAAATGCGCACAGCAAAGCACAAACAGACAGATCCCCTTAGTGTGGGGACCCAAGATTTTGTCCAAGTCTGTCTGGCAGAGATAAGACTTACATGTTTGGAGGTGGGATGCTTTTCTGGGACATTTGCAGGGGATTGGATAATTTAGACAAAGAAAGGTTTTCCCCACTGGATCCCCACCCCATGTGTCCCTGCCCATCTCTGTGTTTGCACAGTCCCCTCCATCTCTGTGTTTGCACAGTCCCCTCCATCTCTGTGTTTGCACAGTCCCCTCCATCTCTGTGTTTGCACAGTCCCTGCCCATCTCTGTGTTTGCACAGTCCCCTCCTCTACAAGCTCTTTCCACCACACTTACTTAATGAAAGTTTCTCCACAAAGGAAACAACCCGTGATGACTTAAATATGAAATGTCCCCCTCAGGCTTCTTTCACATGGTGTNAAAAAAGCTAGAAGGCCACAGGATGGTGAGACAGCCAGGAAGTCACAACAGCCACCCACTGGCTGCAGGAGCAAGCAAGGAGGTAACACAGCCCCACAACAGCAGGCGCCACCCTCCTGCTCCCCAGATAGGCTCCGCTGAAGAGAGAGAAACACCCTGGCTTCTCCTTTCCTCCCAACTTCAAACCTCTTGATGATGCTTCTGCCCCCTAGCTGGCAATGAGCAATAGTGGAGTTTACAGAGGTAGCCCCAGCAAGAGAAGGCAGGGCGAGGGGCCTCCTGGACTCCTATGTCCCTTAGCATCCCACCAGCTAGACAATACACATCTCTAACTGTACACGCTGACCTCCTGGAGGTTGCCCTTTGTTTCTTGGGAACAAGATGCCTTGGCTCATTTGCCTTTTTTTCCTCACACCTCACGTGCACCTGAGCCANGTAATGTGAAGGTCAGGTTCTTGGTACGTCAGGCCACAAAAACCCATTCATAAAGACAGATTTTCTCAAACAATTCCCTAGTCCAGTACCCTTTTAGATAACTACGTGCTGTTTCTTGAAAAGCTGGTGTGCTAGTTGGCTTTCTTGTCACTTTTTTTTTACTTTTTAAATATCAAAACCTGAGAGAATACCCTAACAGAGGAATGCTATGTTTTAGCTCACGGTTGAATGGCCTCCCCTGGGTGCTTGAGCAAGGGCAGGAACAGGTGATGGAGGAGTTTGTTCACCTCATGGAAGAAAGGTAGCAGGGAAAGGAGACAGGGATGAGGCCCAGGTAGGACCTTTAAGGACATGCTCCTGTGATGATTTATGCTCATGGTAAACTTGACTGCATTTAGAGTCATTGTGGAAACACACCTTGGGTGACTATGGGCATGTTTTAAGAAAAATTTTAGCTAAGGAGGGAGACTCCACCCTGAAGGTGGACAACAGTATCCATGGGCTGGAGTCCTGAAATGAGTTAACAGGGAAAGCGAGCTTCCTGATTGTGGATGCAGTGTGTGACCAGTCACCTCACGCTCCTTCTGTGAATTCCCCACGGCGATGGACTGTCTCATCAGACGGTGAGCCAAAACCAACTATATACTCCCAGTGACCCACTTACTCTTGCTAGGATCCNGGACCCAAAAGTCCCACAACTTCTCCAAATANCCTCAAACAGCTAGGGACCAAGGTCAACACGCAACTTTGTGGGAGACATTTCACATGTGTAACATACCACAAGGTGACTAGCTTTCTNCCAACAGNGGGAGAGCTTGCTGTTTCTTTGAGAAGC
Source organism: Neotoma lepida (assembly GCA_001675575.1). Lineage (NCBI taxonomy): Eukaryota > Metazoa > Chordata > Mammalia > Rodentia > Cricetidae > Neotoma > Neotoma lepida. Next base: position 97,093 of record LZPO01007986.1, on the reverse strand, counting down.
AACAAGGNATTGACTTGTCCTTAGGAAAGATGTTACTCTTGTAGGGGAGGTGAGGACTCTGCCTGGGCCTGAGAATTCAATGGACATAAGCCAGGTTAGCAAGAGAAAAGCACCTATAAGCAGTGTGTGACATGGGAACAGCTCACAAGGGAAGGAGGAACAAAGGAGGATGAAGAACAAAGGAATGGCAAAGCCCAAAGACTGAACACAGAGGCAGAAAGGCTAACTGAATTACATCAGAGGCTGAAGGAAGGGAGGGATTCAGGATCTGTTTGTGTAGAATCCTCTCAGCTATAGAGCCCATGGAAGAGCGTTTCTTTTCTCTGCTGTAGGGCAGACATCTTCCACATGGGACTTGTAGCCTTCNACTTTGAGNAAGAAGAGGGGAGAGGGAATGTCTTTTATTTTTCTATTGTTCATTTTTGTTTGATGCTTTTCAGTGCCATGGATGGACCCAAGGCCTTGCAGATGCTGGGCAAGCACTCTATGACCCAGTTGCACTTCCAGCTCTAGAATGCTCTTCCTGCAACTGCATCTTTAAAAGGTGTCTCGATAGTCCTGTCTTGGGTCTGGTGGCCTCTAGTAATGCTCAGTCCATTTAGAGAGGAGTTTTGGTGGCAGCTTGTCCTCTAGGTGTGGGGACTCTGTGGCTGGAAACCCCTGGCTCCACGCCCAGCTTTTTGTAAGGTGGGCTTGCACACTACATTTCTGTGTATGTTTGGAGAAATCAATTGCATGGGTCTCTTTGCCTTCTCTCCCCTAGAGATGTTACAGGCAGTAAAAGTGTCCAAATTTGTGAGAAATTGGAATAATCAAGACTTACCTGGATGGAATGCTATTAAGGACAGCNATTCACGCCAGAATGCCTTTCATCTGAGACACTCAGGGTCTGTTAACAGATTAAAAGTAGTAAAAGACACCGGCCTAGAGATTTTCATTATCTTGTGCTCTGAAGACTCAGATTTCATTGGTTTGATGGGTCTGAAAACACATTTTTATTGCTAGGGGCATAGAAGCCTCGAGCAGTGTTGTTAATAAAGCAAGGTGAGTTATACGCACTTGTCTGATGGAGGGTAAATGTACCATACTCCGTTTTAAGAAAAATATAATATAAAAGTCTTACCATGGAAGAAAATCTTTATATGATCTTTTAAGAAAACTTTAAGAAAAATAAAGACATGACACTATATTAAATTTAAAGCCAGTGACTTATAAGCAGAGAAAAGCAAAGACAGTCTGATTAAGGCTGTCGCAGTGTTCTGACAGGCTTTTATGTCTTGCCTGTTCTCTGGTCTCCTTAGCTCATAAGCTTTTAGGACGCACAGGAAACTCCATTCCGATGTAGTACAGAGAACACGCACTGAGAGGTTCTCAATAAACAGGCATTAAATTCTGAGTCCGGAAGGGACCTTGAGACGCCCTCTCTGCACTCCTCCTCCTCCTGGGAGCGCTGCNTTTTAACCAGCCCAGAAAGACAGAATTTTCCCTTTAAATCACTAAAATCTGAGACTTCAAAACATAAGTTAACTTCTCACATTGCCTGGTGTTTCTCTTTCGTGTTTTTGTTTTTTAAATCATTTAGCTGTTTTAAGACATATAGGAACAGCGGGCCAGCTGCATGCACACGCTGCCCGGNNATCTCAGTACTTCTCCGTGTTGTTAAACCGACATTCTGCATCCATTTAGCAACCACCACCCTCTCNTTCTCTCCCTGTCTCCCCCCACTACCCCACCCCGTCGACTCTATTTGCTGTTTCTGAGTTCAGCTGCTTCAGATAAGTGGAGTCGTACAGGCTTGATTATTGTGTGACTGGCTCATTTCATTTACCATGGTGTCTTTAAGTCTCATCCATGTCTTGGCATGTGACATGTTTTTTTCCTTTTTAAAGGGTGAGCAATGTTGTGCTATATCTGCAGCCCACATTCATTCTGTTATCCTTTCACTCACCCAGAGATGTCTGGTGAAATCTACCTCTTTTCTCCTGAGAACAGAGCNGATACCAGCATGCCTCTTTGAGACTGCTTCCAAATCTTCTGATACACATGGATGTGAGNTTGTGTATATGGTGGATAATCACATGGTTGTTATCTTGACTTACTCAGGGAGACCCCCATCAGGTCGGCCTATGTGCACATCTGTGGGTCATTGTCTTGATTGGTAAGTGACGCATGAAGGCCCAGCCCACTGTAAGCAGTACCATCTCTGGGCAGGTAGGCCTGGGCTGTGTAAGGAATATATCTCATTGTGAGTCTGGAAGTAAGTTGGTAGGCAGTGGTTCTCTTTGGGCTGCACTTTGTTTTTTTGATCAGCTTCCCTCCCTGATGAAGTGTGACATGGAAGTGTAACTCAGAGGATCTCTTTCCTCCCTGAATTGCTTTTGGTCGTGTTTATCGAAGTAACAGAAAGTGAGCTAGAACAGTAGATCTGATGGTAAGTCTGTTTTTATTCTCTTGAGCCCACCGTCTTGCTTTCCATAGTGGCTCTAGCACAGTTTTACATTGGTTGTGTGTGAGTATTCCAGGTTTCCTCTATCCTCTCTAACTTGTGTTAATTGATTTGAATTTCCCTGGCTACTGATGGCACTGGACACCTTTTCATACACTGGTTATCTGTGTGTCTTCTCTGGGATGTCTATTTGAGTTGTTTGACAACCTGTTTTAGATGGACTCTTGTGTTGCACAGGCTGGGGCTGTAAGTGTTGAACTCTTGGGGTTCAACCCAGCTCCATGTAGGTTTAAGTTGGTTTGTTTATTCTTTTGTTGAATTGTAGGTAGTCTCTGCTGATGGTTTCCTTCAACAGGTTGAAGCTGAGTTGTGGTAATCTCANGTACCTGCTTTTTGCTTTTGTTGCTTGTGTTTTTATTGCCACAGTAAACAACAATGTCCCAAAGCTTCCTCCATGTTCTCTTTTAGGAATACATGGCTTTAGGGCTGTATTCCCCTGCCCCCCTTTATGAGACAGTTTCTNATTACATAGCCTGGCCTCAAACACATGATTCTACAGGTGTGCCACCAGACCCAGCTGTAATGGATTTAATTTTTGTATCTGGACTGGGACAAATCTCTTTCCCCTGTGGGTTTCCACCACAGGGCTTGCTGGGTACTCTTCTCCCTTGAAAGGTTCTGCTCCTTGTCTAAAGTCATTTGGTGATGTGCGTCAGGTTTTGGTCTGGTATCTCCATTCTGCCTCATTGGCCTGTCTGTCTTCAGACTAATGCCAATCTATTTTGATCCTTGTAGCTTTGTATTGGCTGTGTGGTCTCTTGTCCAAACCCATGTGACTATTTTAGCTTTGTCATATGTTTTGAAATCGGAAAGTGAGAGGCTCCAGTTTTATTTCCCTCAGGATTAGGCCTAGGCATTGTAATGCATGTCTGCAGTCGCAGTGGAGTAGGAGCATTGTGAGTATGAGGCCAACCTGGGCAACAGAGAGCTCCAGTTCAGCCTAGGCTAAATGGAAGACTCCGACTCAGAAAAACCAAACAGAATTGTTTTGGTTTTTTGGAGTTATCTGAGGTTACATGCACATTTTAGGATTTTCTTCCTATTTTTGTGAAAAACGCCATTGAGTTTTTGATGGGGGTTACACTGGACCTACAGATTGTTTATATGGTCAGCTTAACAATATTTTCTTAAGTTCTTGAACATGGGGCATTCAATGTACAGGTCATTTGAGTCTTTGTTCAGTTAATCCTGGTATTTTGAGGTGGGTGTGGTTGCATATGTCTGTAATCCTAGCACTTGGGAGACTTGAGGCAGGAGGATTGCAATTTCAAAATCAACCTTGCATAAAACTGTATCTCTGTCTATACCTAAGTATGTTTGTGTAATTATATTTTTTCTTGATTTCTCCATTCAACATGTTAATTGTTAGTTTTTACATATCTGACTAACTTTGTTTTTTGAGACAGGGTTTCTATATGTAGCCCAGACCAGCATGAACTAGTACCATCCCCCCCTCCACCTGCCCNGGTCTGGGTTTCAGGTGAGCTACAGCACCAGCTGCTATTGTTTGTGGGTGTTGATTTTGTATCTTGCAACTTGGCTGAATTTTTTGTTTTGTTTTGTTTTGTTTGTTTCTATTTTTTTTTTTTTGCTGAATTTGTAGTAGTCCTAATAACATTTTTCTTTTGAGGATATCTCAGGTTTTTCTCTTACAAATATCCATTATCTGGGAACTGAGACTATTTCACTTCTCCCTTTCTAGGGTGGCTTCCCTAAAACTTTTGTCAGGCCCAACTTTTGCTCTGTCTAGNGCTTTGAGTACTGTGTTAACTGAGTGCTGTGTTGTTAACTGAGTACTGTGTTAACTGAGTGAGTACTGTGCTGAGTGCTGTGTTAATTAAGTGCTGCATTAACTGAGTACTTCGTCAACTGGGTACTGTGCTAACCGAGTACTGTGCTGTATTAACAGCAATGGAAAGACTGGGTGTCCTGGACTTGCTTCTGATCTCAATCGAAACTTTCCACTGAGGTGCTGTTTTGTCATGGTGGCTCCTGTATGTGTGACTATGAGAGTATGAGCTATTTCGAGACTCTGGTCCACACTCCTGGCCTGCAGTCTAGGTTGCAGTACTGTGCACTTATGGCCTTCCTGGGAAATGCTCTGTGTTGGAATGCAACCTGTGGTGCTGTGCTATGGGAACTCAGTGCTTGGCCATGCTGAGGATCCAGTCATTGAGGGTAAGGCAGGGCTTGTGCCCTATGAAACCCTGCTTCCTTTTCCTGATTGACAAGAAGACTATGACCCTAGGGCTGAGGTTTTGATGCTGGCTTAGTCTTTCTCAGATTTAACATGGATATGGATTTTGATAGAGAAACTTACTAAAGTGCAGGTTCTAGCTACCACTGTGACCCTGCTAGTTTCTTTTCTCTGGGAAGAGAACTCTCAAGTCAGAAGGTGCCTCCATAAGAGAGGCCTGTTGGCAAGTCTATAGTACAAGTTCTTAATTAGTGATTGATATGGGAAGGCCCAGCCCATTGTGGGTGTTGCTATCCCCGAGTGGGTGGCCCTGGGATATATAAGAAAGCCAGCTGAGCAATCAAGTAAGCAGCACTCCTCCATGGCCTCTGCATCAGTTTCTGCTTCCAGGTTCCTGCCTTGAGATCCNGTCCTGACTTCCCTGGATGATGGACAGACTACAAGTTGTAAACGGAAATAAACCCTTTCCTCAAGGTGGTGTTTTATCACCATGATAGAAATCTTACTTAAGGCGCATTGTATCTTGTTAGGGGCCAGAGATGAACCATGGAAAGTTACTGAGTCTCCTAGAAAAGCAGGTCACACAACCACCAACCTTTTCTAGCACAAGCAACACCTTGCTTGCCCAGACACTAGATGTACCCAAGATAGAATACCTGGAACACCTGCGGTTGGGTAACAGCAACCAGACAGTAGACCCTGACCGGTGCCCCCTTCTCACCCAGCCAACATCCTGCCTTCTGCTGCCAGCTCCCCCAACCACTGAACCTGCATACCCCTCCTTCCTGCCCCCTCCTCTCCCTTGCAAGATACTTAAACCATGGTGTGAAAAATAAAATTTGCAGCTTGATCAGAATCCTGTCTTGCTGTCTTCCTTTGTGTCTCCCGTCCCTTCATTCTCTCCCTCAGGTGGGTCGCCCCTGTTGAGACCCCGCTGGCCGGGGCAGTATCTTGGGGCAAGAACCTAGATGTTGCATTTTTAACAACCCCCCTTCCAGGTGCTGTGGATGCCNTTGGACAATGGATGATATCTTTAGCTCCTGTACTGTACTCAGGGTGAGCCCAAAAAGACCTATGGGCCATGTGTCTTAGGTAGGGTTTCTATTGTGTGAAGAGACACTATGACCATGGCAAGTCTTATAAAGAAAAACACTTAATTGGGGCTTACTTACAGTGTCAGAGTTTTAGTCCATTGTCATCATGGTGGGAAACATAGCAGCATGCAGGTAGACATGGTTCTGGAAAAGGAGCCAGAAGTTCTACATCTGGATTGGCAGGCAGCAGGAAAAGAGAATGAGCTACTGGGTCTCGCTTGAGCTTCTGAAGCCTCAGAGCCCACCCCCAGTGACATACTTCCTCCAACAAGTCCACACCTACTCCAACAAGGCCACATGNCCTAATGTNTGGANATAATGCCATTCCNTATGAGCCTATGGNGGCCTCTTTCTTTCAATCCACCACANTTTGAGTCTAGTTCCAGNCTGTGGGAATTAGGGGCTGACAGTCTGGGTTTAGAAATACACTCTCTCATTCCCTCGCTGTGCACTTTTGGGGTAAATTAATCTCTCTGGCATGTTT
>LZPO01007986.1:58901-81602 GCA_001675575.1 Neotoma lepida | reverse complement strand
GATGAGGGCTCCATGGTGGTAGTTAGGGTATTCATTCATGTGATCACTGGATCAGGCCAGTTCAGGCATCCTATCAATTATTTCCAGTGGACAGACCTTACTCTTAAAGCACCTCTGCCCCCCTGTTTGTTTCTTTGACCTTGGCTGAGGCTATAGAGACACAGGGCTTACTTAGGACAACTGTGTGCTCAAGAGTCCCTCATGTACGCTAGGGACTCAGCCTCTAAGTGAGATGGGCCTGGCAGGGCTTTGCTGCTATCTGTAGTGTGCAGATATCTTCCTCAGGAGGAGAGACTTCCTGGAAATCAGCTTTCCATTACGTGGCACATTGAGGACAAAGTCAAGCTCTTTAGAAATTCAGAATTCCCTGCAGATCACTAACTATTGCAAGAGGTCAGAGCTCATTATCATACAGCCAAGTTTGCAAGGGAATATTTAATTTTATGATTGAGAACCCTGGTACTTAGCAGGAAACCTCTACCCTCCCTTACTTCTGAGGTTAATGCTTTTAAAAATCCTTGCCTGATGAGCTCATGCAAATTCAGCCATCCGTATAGCTGTCGAAGGAAAGTTTTTAGACAAATTGCTATGCCTTTGCCACATAAATCCTCATAAGATGCAGGACCCCAGTAATACTTTTAGTTTCCAGGGAGTTTCATATTTTACTAAAAGGGGAAAAATCAATCTTGAATCTTTTAGTCCAGTGACCAGAGAATCACTTGATTGATTTTGTTCCGCTGTGTNGGTGAGCATGCCATCTATCCCGATCTGATGTTATCGGGTCTGAAGTTGAGTTTTTCTTCAAGTGTTGTACGGACAGTACTGTAGTACTAGACCCTCTTTACAGCCACTTTATACAACTTACACAAATATCCCTAGGTAGAGTTTCCTTCAACTCCGATTTTGTTTTTGCCACGCACGATTCTTCTCCTCAACAGCAGAGGGAGGCAAAGCTTTAGCTAATAGTGCCGAAGATCCAGGCTGTAGAAAAGGACTCAAATAACAGAATCAATTCTGACAAGTGTGATATAGATCTGCACACACACACACACACACACACACACACACACACACACACGAACACAAAATTGCAATTTGAAAATGAGTTCATTTTACTTCCAGTTCGTAAATGTACCAGTTGAGAACCAAGAAAAAGAAATCTGTAGAGGATACAGGGAAGGATATTCACTTTGATGAAATTCGATGTTGGGGTCTTGGTGGTACCCTGGATATANAGGGTGCATCATGACCTGGCTGAGCTAACACCCTCATCAGATTTTCAGCACTCTTGACTGAGCTCCAGGTAATGGCCCCATAACTGATGGTATATTTTCTTCTTCAGTAAGGAAAAAGCCAGAGACACTGAAAGCTAGGGACAGCATGGATCCTAGCTGTGAATGACTCTAAGGCCTCCTGTGCAAGTGCCCTCCCCGACTGCCCATCCACACATGGCTGAGGCTGGAAGCAGAGGACTAACTGCTTGTGGCCTTTGTGGAAGGTTGCAGAGAGTGGAGAATTCAGGGGCATCTATTCTAAGTAGCCAGCAGCCTTGGCAAGATTCTAGCTCATCTGTACTCTGTGGATTTGAGGAGGGCAAAGGAAGAGACACAGAACCTATGAGTAGACGGTATGAGCAACACCANTGCTTTTGTTAACAGCCAGTGGGTGACCGAACCAACCGGGTGGAGCTTGCCTGCCACTGGCTGGAAGTGCCACCTTGGACAAGACTCCTGACCTTCCCCTTTCTCTGCAGAAAGCTTATGTTCCTCAGGGATTCTTAGCGGCACCCAGTGAAATGTAATTTTGCAATGACCAAGGACTCTAAACCATGTATGTGGCAAATAGTGTCTGAACTTGAATTGAAAATAAAATTTGACTAGGACAGGAAGAGCCAAGGCAGGCCATGACTAGAGTGAAGTGGGCAGGGTGGCTGAGGCACAAAATTTAAGGAGAAATACTCCCTTGTGGGGTATTTTGATGGCATCTCTGAGTGAGTAAGACCCTGGAAACCCATGCCTCCTTAAATTTGTTCCAGATACTCTGCTTGTCTCATCTATGGCAATCCTGGCCCCAAGCATGAGTAAAACTCATGCCTGCTAAAATTCTGGATGCAGCCCATAGTGATTGTAGTAAAGTCCATCTTTAGCTAACTTAGGTTTACAGAGGCAAACCCTGAGAGATTATTTCTTGGGCTTCCTTCCTTGCATTTTTTTCCCTTTTATTTGCAACTTTAAACTAGTCTTCTTGCCTCCATGTAATNGACAGTGCAGAAACACATAAGGGAGACAGAACTGATCCCNACAACACACCGGAGGTCCTACAGCTTCATTGTGGTTTTGACTGCTTCTNTTGCTCACTTGCAGTGTCACATGACAAACCCATGAAATATTGTTTTGCAATGACCAAGAACTCTAAACCATGTATGTGGCAAATAGTGTCTGAACTTGAGGTGAAATGAAATTTGCCTGAGACAGGAAGAGCCAGGGCAGGCCAGGACTAGCGTGAAGCAGGCAGGGTGGCTGAGGCATGAAAGCAGGCTGCCCTTGCTTTGCCAGTTTTCTCTCCCATGGTCCAAGCCTGGAGGCATTTGTTGCAGAATCTTGTCTTTTAAAAACTGGAGTTTTGGTTTTCCCCATTTCTNGTCTGCCTGTCAATCTTTATCTATGATTTCTTGGTTCCTTTAGAAAGGCTGTTTGGACACTAAACCCCTCTCTTACCATCTCCCAGTCCAGGGCTGGGGTGTAGCCAAGGAGTAGAGTGCTTGTCTAGCATACACAGTACTCCGGGTTCCATCCCTGGCACAGGGTGGGGGTGGGGGCACATCAAGCATGAATGCCTACCTCTAGTTAGTTCCATAAAAGAATCTGAGTGATGAGAAAGCAGTTCTCATTAGGGATGGGAGAGGGAGGATATTGACACCTCAGGGAGCTTCACTTTGAATATATACATACCCACGTGGTTAACTTACACCCCCTACATCTAAGATGGAAACACAATATATCTGATGTATGTTAACTGGCTAATTTGACTTATCAGTATGCCCCAGGGATCTCCAGTAACAAAATTTGGATGCTAACCTCACTGCTTTTAATGTCTGCCTATCGTCTACAATAAATGGCACGGTGGGCTATTTTTTCACTAGTCGATGTCTNTGTTTCTCCCTTTCGCTCTCACAAATCACCTACAGTGCTAGTCTTTCTACACTTTGCGTTATTTCCTCACATACTTAAAAGCTTAATTGCTGGTCGAAGAGGATCATGAGAGGGGAATTTTGGATACTGGATANGAGGGAATATGTCCCTGCTATTCTTGAACAATCACTGTATGAATACCACCTTTTCNGCTTAAAGTTTAAGAACTGTTAAGTAAAAACTGGAAAAGCTATTTAGAAAACAATCCTCAGTAGAACATAATAGTACAANCACTACTGTTTGGGGAATACTAGCTCCNCAGAGTAATGAGGTGTNTGCCCCTCACTGTGCCATGTAACCATCCTGTATCTTTGCTCTGCTCCTGAGCAACCACACCATGGCTATGTCAGGACTATGCAGGTGTAGCGCCATCCAGTGGCTCTCTGGGGAGGATGGATTTGTTTCCAGGAATATATGCAAAAATCTCTAGGAATCCTGGAGGGGGCAGTTTACTGTAGGCAGAATCCCTGTGTGAACAGCAGGGGACATCCGAGCCAGTGACATTTCGGTTATTGTTAAAGTGACTCTGTGTGTCGCCACAGGCTGATGCCTGGGGCAACTCGGGTTACTGTTAACTTTCGAATGAATTTGCATTTTATGTCTTACAGTACCTCCACATATTAGGACAAAATAGTGGCAATATACTGGGAGCAAGTCATTCGCTGTTCTCTAGGCAGTGCTTATATGACTTTGGGGACCTCTGCCATAACTCTGTGGTCCATAAGTTGGGAACCACTGAGATGGGATATTGGAAAGCTGAGTGCAAATGAAATCATTAACTCAATGTCAGGGGGAGTGCACTCCTTAAAGGAATCCTGGGGTGAATTCTTGCCACACTAAAGACACTTCTGCCATTCCTACTCATGAGCCAGAATGACTCCTCTATGTAGCAGATCGACTTCTCAGGCCGCTTATTACCCCTTTTCCCCAGGAAGCCCNACCCTGTAATGAGCCCTGTGTCCTACATCAGCAAACACTATGCTTATTTGTGCCTCTAAATCTTTGTCTGTTTTTCCGTCTCTCTGAAATTCAGCCTCTGCCCTTATTTCAATGCCCTTCTTCAAGCTCCCAGAGTCCTTTCAGCCAACTGGGGGCCCTGAGGTGACCTTTCCTTCAATAGACTTTTGACATAGGCCTCTTGAGGTCACACAGCTGTCCTGTTCCTTGTTCTGGGGTTGTTACTGTCTTCTCGGCTAAAACCTAAATTTTCCGACACTGGTCATGCTCAGAGCTCCTTAGAGAAAGGTGCTAGACAAACTGCAGAGTAACAGCATAAACTGGCTGCAGAATAGGAAAAAAAAGGGCGCGGAGCTTAATTAAGTATGCGTGGCCAGGGGTGGGGGTAGTAATTTCATATACNGGATATTCTACAAGTGATTTCAAAGATTCTCTTATCTATTAACTCAATCATCCTATATATTTGGTTCTCACTTCTATCCACAAACTATGAATTAAAATGATCTGAAAGATACCTATATTAAATACGTACAGTCTTGTCTGTATCCCTAAATAAGACAGTGCAGGGGCTATTTTCATAACATTTNCATGGGGTTGAGTATTGTAAATCATCTAGAAGGTTAGGGTAGATAGGAGGCTGTGTGGAAGTTATATGCNGACACAACGGCATTTGAATGAGGGACGTAAACACCCCTTAGATTTTGCTCTCCTTTGTGGGTCCTGGAATCAATCCTTTGGGTACCAAAGGATGGCTGTGTATAAGGTACTGGCTATGTGCCAGGCACATTTCTATTTGGCAAAGTGGAGAAAAACTTTAGTTTTCTGGCAGTGACAAATGGGCCCCATTCTCTGGAGAAAGGACCCTCCTCATGCTTGCTGGCAATGGCTTTGAAGATGCTGCATTGTGTTTGTCCTCTGTGCTCTTGTCGCCAGAGTTTGTCCTCTCTGTTCCTGNGTGTGCCCTGTGGACCACCATTCAGTGTTAACAGGAGGTAGAGAAGGATTTGGGGCAGTATTTTACTAGTAATGGGTCGCACTCCTGCAAGAAGCTTGCTAACCAATATGGCAATCAAGCCAGTTGCTCAGACAACTGAGCTAGTGTGTCTGTAGGAGGGGTAGAGGCCCAGGTCTTGCTGATGGTGTAGCCCTGTGTTCTTGGCTCCGAGGCTTGGCCTACGATGTCTGCTAGCTGACTTCTCTTGATGATGCCTGTACTTGTTCTGCATTGGGTTGGCTTTTTCTAGGTGAACCTCTGGGTTAAAAGCAGTTATTTAATGTATCCAGGCCACTGGGCAACTGGTAAATAGTGGAAGTTTAGGGGATTTAATATCTTGGGAGGATTTATGCCAATTACTTAACTGCTTGAGTACCAAGTTCTTCATATTAGCTTTATAATAAGATGTGCTGGGTTCCACATTTATCCTACGAAGACAGGCTTACCCAAATCATCTATATTTCAGCAGGCAGTGCCAAACTTCAGGCCTCAGAAACACATTTTAGATAATTTTTGCCATGCCATATATTTTAAGTATCATTAAAAAGCCATTTTCTTACTTTAAAAATATGTGTGCAATATATTTTATGAAACCTATAACAAGTCTATGAAAAATTGATTATTTTTTCCACAGGGATACGTTCAAATGATTTTCATTCTGCTCACCCAGTGAAAATTTCAGTGAACATTATGTCTTTTATCTTATTTACTCCCTCTCATGTGTATAATCACCGTGTTCCCAAGAAAGAGAAACGGGCTCCTCTGTTTGGGTAGCCAAATAATTTCCTCTTGTCGGCAGAGGAGTTGATGCAGATCTAAGCTAGGAAGCGTGGCTTTCCCTTTCAAATGCCTTATTTCCCTATTCTACCTCCTTTCCATCCACTTCACATGAACTGGGTCAGGGGTACCGAAGTGAGTGATGAGCAGTAATGGTGTGGGTAGAACATCTGTGTGATGGAAGAGGGTCACTTGAGGGCCCAAGGAAGATGTGAGCAGCCTCACAGGCAAAGATACTCATTGTTCTGTCCTAATATGAGACTATTAGTTAAAGGTGCAAATGGCCCCGCTTTACTCTGTTTCTGCAGCTCTCTGGCACGNGGGCTGCAAGACTCTGTGTAAAGCTGTGTCCTCTAAGGTCTGTTTTCTCCCTTCTCCTCAGGATGGAACCATGACAGGAGATATCAATGTTCTTCAGCACCACAGTCTCTCCCAACTGTGCCACTAAGTTTTTTATCCGAGGGCCCTGATACTTGTGACACCCTCGGAACAGACAAACTAGGGGCACTGGGCAGCTTGGAGGAGAGTGACGGGTATAAGGATTGAGCCTCATCCATTCTCAGGGTGGAAGTACAAATGGCCTTGGGCGGGAACACTTATCACCCTCATCTCACACACAAGGGCACAGACCAGGTGGAGAAGGTCAGCAGCCTGTGATTCACTCTGAGCAGCAGGAAGAGGAGAATCCAGGGAGCAGGATTCACTATGCANTAGGAGCAGCTGTGGACATCATAATGTGCTGTGTGCCAGGGTCTGATCTGTGATCCTGCTGAGTTGTGATTGAAATGGAAGGGGACAGGGGAACACATAAACTGGGGCCACACTAGGGAAGGTCACATGGATCATGGCCAGGCATTTGACCTGATGACAATAGACAGGCCACAAAGACTTCTGAGAAAGATTTGAGAGTATGGCTTGTCCTGAAGCTTTCCCGGAGTCATCCTAGAATGTAGAAGTTAGGTGTTTAGGGAAAGCCCTTGGCAGCTGCTGGGGAGAGAGTGGGCATGGAAGGGTCTGGAATCTTGGGCCCACTCCTGCTGAGCCAGGTGGCNCCAGCAGGAGTATTTACTTGGAGAGCTGCTAGCTGAGATTTCTTCTTTCCTGTAAAAAATCGTAAGATNTAAAATTTACCATCTTAGTAATTTCAGTTGTGTAGTTCAGTGAAGCGCATTCATGTCACGTGGGAAACAGCTCCAAAGACTTTGTCTTGTAGATCCAGTCTAAGCATAATGACTATGCAGAATGACTTCCCATTCCTCTCAACCCTCTGCCTGCCCCCAACCACCTCTATAGCTCCTGTTTCTCTGAATTTGACTACTCAGAAAGATTTATTTTGGGGGCAGAAATAGACTTACCACCACGATAGCTTGGAAAACCACTCATCCATCACTTTCTCTCGCCATCCCTGCTGNGACACTTGAGGAGACTGAGGTGCTGGGAAGCAAAGAAGTGTGGTGGAGATGTCTCACACACACTCAAGCAAGGAGGCTGGGCTTGCAGGGTTAGAGCTACTGGCTGTGTGAGGCGCTGGTTTAATTTAGTGCCTCAGTTTCCTTTTCCGTGAGGAGGACCAGGCATTAAGAGCTTCTATATTACAACCTTGTAAGGACTGTGTGAGATAGGACGAATAAGTAGCTTGAACAGGGCTGCCACTTACATAACCCCTGCTGTTGTTACTGTTAACTGACTTCCTCCCAGGAGCCAGCTCCTAAAGGAAAATTCCTCCTGTCTTCTTGCAGCCAGCGCCCCACTGCTGGACTCTTAGGAGTTTCTCACATAAGACCAAATAGGTGACTTTAACTTGGGCTTTCTTCTTCCTGATCTTCCTCACCTGGCGCACGCCACTGCTCTGGAGATGTTTAGAGACCTTGATGTTCAAGGAGAAAATGAATACAGTGCATGTTATATAACACAAGGACAGGTACCTAAGTCANCAAAGACTGGCCGTTNCTATGAGGAGGTGCTAGGGATGGTGAATGACAANCAAGCCAGGGTGCCTGCTGTCAGGGAGCCTGTGTTGTNGCAGCACACACCTGTGCATGAAGACCTTTTAATAATGAATTTTTTTTTGTTGNCCTCGGTACAGCCTGGGATGATANAAAGTTTTCCTAAAAGTGCTCAGGTTTGGAAATGGAACACTCTCGACTTTTTGTTGGCAGTACCTTTGAAAAATGGCTTGTNAAGATAGTTGCTAAAAATGGTGTGGAAATATTGGTGCTCTCAGGTAGAATAAATATATCTTGAAACTTGGTATCTGAAAAATTATCTCAAGTTCTTATTCAAGGATCTTGCGTCTACCGCATGTGTTTAGAATTTGCTGAGNATGGTACAAAGTTTGTTTGNTCATGCTTCAGTCAGATGTCTGGAGGAAGGTGCAATTTCACCTGANGTCACTTATCTTGGACTTTCCTTTCCTGTTCAGTATGGGCAGGTGACATACAGATACAACAAGGTAGCAGCTATAATGGTGTGGAGATGGGTTTTGGGGAAGAAAATAGGATGCACATTAGGTTCAGATACACTGAAGCTCACTCATCACAGCTCGGGGTTAGGTTGTTACTGTTCTGACAAAACATCTGAGCAAAACGGGGAGGGGGCAAGATGNAGGTTAGTTTTTAGTTTCTGATAATCATGGTGGGGAGGGCATAGCAGACATAGCAGTTGGCTGGATGGCATCCAGGAAGGACAGAGAAAGTCTGCACTCCCANCTTCCTCCTCCTGACTCTGTTTCCCAGGGGTCACAGACTACTGAATGGTGTGCCACCTGCAATCAGGATGGGTTTTCCTTGCAGAAAATGCCTTCATATATGTGAGTTGTGCTTTACTAATACCCTACCTAGGTGATTCTAATCCAAATGAACAAGATTTACTGTCACAAGGACTATGAAAGTAGGAAAAGAATCTGAGTCAGGGCACTGCTACTCTCTGTCTTTTCTCCATGTCATGTGTTACAGCCATTGCTATAAAGCNTAGCACTTCCTTCATTGGATCCAACAAGCTCATTACTCATAGACATTCCCTAGCATTTGTAGATACCATAGCCAGTGAGCCACAGCTGACAGATGATCTGTACCTCATGTGCCATTCAAAACTTTGATGGCCTTTAAAGGTGCTAGGAAGCTGTAGCCGAATGATTGTTGCTAATGCTGTCTATAAATGAATTTCTAAATGGTCTTATTAAATAAAAACACGGAGCCAGAGATGGGGTGAAAGTCTGACAGAGATCAGAGGAATTAGGAACAGCTACCAGCCTTACCTCACAACGCCGCTGNTTCCAAAAGAGTGTGTGACTTCCTGTATCTCCATGCCTATATTCCTTTCTGTTCTGTTCTCCCATTGGCTCTCTCAGCCTAGCTATATCACTTCCTATCTGTCTGTATAGACCTCCAGAATTCTATGGTTGATGCTGGNATTAAAGGCGTGTGTTACCACGCTTGGTTCTGTTCCCTAGTNTGACCGTGAACTCACAGAGATCCAGACAGACCCTGCCTGCTAGGTGATAGGATTAAGGGCATGTGCTAACATTGCCATGACTTTTGTGTTTACTACTAGCAGCTGACCTTCTTCCTCTGACCCTCAGATAAATTTTATTGGGGGACACAGATAAAATATCACCACAGCTGCCCACCATTATTCCTACTTCTTTGGCACTGAGACCCTTATTTTTGTTCAGGTGGGTGTAGAAAGCTCTTAATCTTAGACAATCAGAGGCTCTGGCCCTAGGAAATGGATTGTGAAGGCCTGGGCCAGTTTTAACAACCATGCTGCTGTCCTTTCAAACATCTNTTGCACCTCTATGTAGTTTGGTAATTTCTAGGCAAGATTTAAAAGTAATTTCCAAGATAAGACAGANAATCACACGAGAAAGCTTTCCTGTCTACCCTTCCTTCAGTGTTGAGACAATAGGCTCTCTACAANAAGAGTAGCTAGTGTGTAGCCTTGAGTTAAAAAAGAAAATAGGTTGTCACCAAAACAGAACTACCTGCTCCGAGAATTCCTGTAGATGTCTTCATCACATTGCCTGGCAGCTGTGAAAGTGAANTGTCCATGAAACAATCTTATGTGCTCTGTGGCAATCTCAGCTCCAGCTTTGGGCATAATGAGGTTGAAGACACAGATGTTATGACAGTCACCAGATACAACATGCTTGGTGCAGTTGGGTGGGGAGGAGAGAAGGGTGAGGACTGAGTTCTGAGATGCCCTCAAATCTACAAGTCAGGAAAGAGGAGAATCTGGGAGGGAGGGAGTAGCTGAAGGTTAGAGGAAGAATAGGAAGCACTAGGTAGTGAAGGTTTCCCAGGAAGATGGAANATCTCATTATGCCATGTGTTTTAGATTGCATGAACAGGAGGACAAAGATAGTATTGCGAGATAAGCTGACAAGAGACCACCACATAGATAGTCCCCCTGCCCCCAGACAGGGTTTCTCTATGTAGCCTAGGCTGTCCTGGAACTCATTATGTAGACCAAGCTGACCTTGAACTCACAGAGTTCCCCCTACCTCTGCCTCCTGAGTGCTGGGATTAAAGGCGTGCATGCTACCACCACTCGGCCTTAAAAATGGAAAGAAAAGGCTTTATTGCCAGCCATTGGCTGCATGGGGAACTTGCCCAAATCATGCAGCCCCAAGCCTTACAGCTCTTTGCCTTTTATGCACAAAACCGCAAACTACTTCAGGTAGTATGAAGCAGAACTACAGAAGCTAAAAAAACAAGGTTAGTCACTTAGGGACTTTCCTGGAACTATGGACTAAGCCTTTGTCCCTGTTTTGGCAGGTGTTGGTCCTGCTTGCTGGGGTTTAGGTCAGAATGGTGCCTCTAACATGGTATCAATTTTGTTAGGGTCTGGGAGCCTGGTAAAATAGAACCTTTGAGTTTGCCATTGGGAGATCATTTATGAAGTTTGGAAGCAGTTTTTATAGAGTGGTAGGGGCAAATGTTGGAGTGGAACAAAGAAGGAAGACCATCACAATGAACACACCTCAGAAGGAAGGAGTTATATTACGAGTGGAGATGGTAATGAGATAGTGGAACGCAGAGTCTAACCAAGAAGAATATTTTTGTCAAATCAAAACATTGTACAGTGTGATGNTTAATGTTGTCAACTCNACAGGATCTAGAGTTATCTAGGAGACACACTTTAGACCCATCCTAAATGTAGGTGGTACCATTCCATGGGATGGGGCAAATGACAAAAAAAGTGAGCACAGAACACCAGCGTTCATCTCGCTGCTTCCTGACTATGGGTCCAGTGTGATTAGTTGCCTCAAACTTCTGTACCATGACTTCCCCACCTCGAGGAATGGACCTTCAAACTTTGAGCCAAAACAAACCCTTTCTTAACTGGTGCTGTACCCCCACCCTGCACATGTATTTCGTCACACTAAAGAGAAAGTATCTAATACGACCAGGCAAGTTAAACAGGTGATAAAGATTTTACTCAGACAATTGCAATATGGAAGAGAGGTCAGAATAAAGTTAGACTCGACACTGCCAAATTGGGGAGTCAAGGCTCTGAAGGATGAAGTGAGAGACATCACAGGATGTCCATCATGTTTCTTAACTGGTTTACCTAAAGGGTAAGTGAACTTCTATCTTTATAGTGGGAGGTAATTTTATGACCTGAAGCAGTGTCTCTGACGTTAGTGTCTCATGCCTCACTGGAACTGGGAGATGAGGGTGCTCTCTATGCTGATGGCATTTCAAGAGATGGTCCCTGAGAAATACATTCCTGAGTTGTGAGAACCAACATGGGGCTTTGAAAAAGATTTAGGCACATTTTTTTTTTAAATTGAAAAGAGAGCAGTGTACACCTTTAATCCCAGCACTTGGGAGGCAGAGGCATCAGATCTCAGTTCCAGGACAGCCTGGCTTCAGAGCCAGTTCCAGGACAGCCAGGGCTACAGAGAAAGCCTGTCTTGAAAAACCTAAACCCAACCCAACCAAACCAAAACAAACCCCCCAAACCCAAAAAACTTTCAACAAATTAAAAAATTGTTTTACACAATATATTCTGATTACAGTTTCCCCTCCTCCCTACCTCCACCCCATCCAGATCCACTCCCTTTCTGTCTTTTGATTGAAAACAAACAGGCATTTAAGAAATAAAAATAAAATACAATAAGATAAAACAAAAACAAACCAGGACAAAACAACTGAAGAAGAAGAAGAGCCAAAGGAAAAGCACAACCAATGCGTCTACCAATGCGTCTAGACAAGAGACACACACACATTCNCACACACAGGAGCTCCACAAAACCATAAAGCCAGAAGCCATAATATATATGCAAAGGACCTGTAATGTTAAAAAAAGTTCTGACTTAACATGAGACGAAGAACCTCCAAAGATGCCATTAAGTTGGCCTCTACTGTTGGGCATGGGCCCTACCATTGAGTAGTTTATTTCCCCATTCAGACTCCTTGGAGAAAACTAATTTTGAATTTGCAAGTGGCTATCAATTGGAGGTAGCTCCTGGGTTAGGGATGGGTATATGTATTCACTTCTCCTTTCAGCTCTAGGACTCCATCTGGTGCAGACCCCTGCAGNCCGGGTGCATGCTGCCTCAGGCCCTGGGAGTTCTTAAGTGCACCCTCCTCTGTTGTATCTAGGAGGCCTTGATTCTTTGGTGTCCTCCATCCATTCTTATGCTCATTCTGTCTCCTCTTCAGTAGAGTTCTGTGAGCCCTGAGGAGAGGGATTTGATAGAGACATCCTTTTGAGGTTGAGTGTTTCAAAGTCTCTCACCCTCTGTCTGGCTGTGGATCTCTGTATTTGTTCCCATCTGCTACAGGAGGAAGTTTCTCTGATGATGGCTGAATAAACCACTGATCTTTGAGTATAGCAGAATGTTGTTAGGAGTCATTTTATTGCTCTGTTCCTGTAGCAGAACAGTAGTATTTGGTTTTCCCCTAGATCCCTGGCCTATCTAGTCTCAGGTTTTTGGATACCAAAGCAGTGTTACATATGGGTTCCATCTTATGGAGTGGGCCTTAGCTCAAATCAGATATTGGTTGGTCATTTCACAAGCTTTGTGTCACTACTGCTCCAGCATGTCTTGGGGGCAGGTCAGCATTGTAGATCAAAAGGTTTGTAGCCGGGTTGGTGTTTGTCTTCCTCTTTTGGTGGTGTGCTGAGTACCTTCTAGTACCATGAACACTAGTCCATAGGGGTAAAGGCTTTAGGAAGGTACCAGTTTCTTCACCTTTAATGACTTGTGTAGGTGTTGTCTTCAGCAACAGGGCCTTGCTGTCAGTTTGTAGAGAGCAACTGATAGGTTTGGCAACAGCTTGGGTTGTTTTGGGGTTCCCATGGGACCTCTTTGGCCAAGAANCCAATTAGATGTTGTAACCCATTCCCAGCGCTGGAAGCTTCATTTGGCGATAAGAGATGCCCAGCTGGGACTCTGTCTCCCCTGTTATTTGGTGATTTCATGTAGATGACCTTCATATATGTATATGTTTTAGGAAGCTTCTACTGTATTAGGTTTCCTTCAAGTGGCCTTAATTTAAGCTGCCCCCCCACTTCATCNATAACTGTCTACTTGATTTTCCCTTCCTAGATTCCTCCCTCCCCCTAGTCCCTTACTCTCTACCTAGCTTCTGTGGTTATATGGATTGTAGCTTGCTTACCAATGACTTAATTAACATCCACATATAAGTGAGAGTATATACCATATTTGTCTTTCTGAGTCTGAGTTACCTCACTCAGGATTATTTTTTTTTCTAATTCCATCCATTTGACTGTGAATCTCATTATTGCATTTTTTGTTGTTGTTGTTTTTCTTCATAATTTTTTTATTGATTCTTTGGGAATTTCACATCATGCACCCCAATTCCACTCATTTCCANTTCTCCCATGTCTGCCCTCCACCCTTGTAGCCTCCCCCTGCCAAAATAAAAAATTGCTCCTCCATCTTTCTGGCCTCTCCATCACACATTCATTTGTCATAGTGGCCTTAGGAGCTGGGGTGTGTGTCACACAGTATACCCTTTTGTCCAAACAGCTTTACTTGCAAATGTTCATTGCAATGAATTGTTGGTCTGGTTCAAGGCCTTTGGCTTCTGGCTTCTGGCACACCATCATCACTGGATCCTCACTGAAACTTCTCTCATATATCCTGCTATTGCTCCGAGTCATGCAGATCCTGTTCCTATGGTTCCATACAACCAGTCCCTTCATGGCTCTAGCAGGTCATGGATGAGTAAGATGTTGGGGTGAGTCAATTCAAAGTCCTGGGTGTGGGCTTGTGTGGTAACTGAGTTGTCATTCCAGGACTACACCATGATGGCCTGCCTTAGGAAAGAGTCAGGGCTAGCCCTTCTGCATGCATGGTGAGGGCTGGAGCCAACTCTCCCACATGCAGGACCAGCTTTCCAGTTGTGGTGGCCGGTGGGGGGGGCAGTTCTCTGGGGGCCATTGAGGCTCGGGGCCAGCACTCCTGTGCCCATGCTATTGGGGCCAGTTTTCCAGGGATGTGGGGGAGCTTTCCTACTGAGGTGGCCTGTAAGGGGCAGGACCAGTTCTCTGGTACCCAGGCCACCGGGGCCAGCTCTCCTATGGCCCCTGGTGGTAACATAAGCCACAGACATCAACACAGATCCTGGCTGAGGTAGGACTACAGACCCAGACATGGCTCTCTGCTGCAGCTTGGGTAGGATGTCACCATGACCTTGGGTGGCAGTACAGGCCACTTAGTATGGCCCCAGCAGCAGCAAGGCCCTCAGACATCAACATGGCCTCAGATGGGGGTACAGACCATGGGCATCTGCACAGCCTTCAGTGATAACTCGGGACGTGGACATCAACACAGTCCCCAGCCACAGACCCACACATAACCCTTGGCTGCAGCTTGGGTTGGCCATCAGCATGGCCTTGGTCAGCAGTACAGGCCACTGAGATCAGTATGACCCCAGTGGCAGCATGGTCCTTGGACATCAACTTGTCTCTGATGGTGATCCAGACCATCGGTATCTGCACAGCCTTCAGTGGTAACACAGGTCACAGACATTAACACAGACCTCAGCTNCAATAGGGCCATGGACCCAGACATGGCCCTCAGCATCAACTCATGGCTCAGATGTCACCATGGCTCTGGGTGGCAGCACAAGACCACTCAGATTGGCATGGCCCTGGCAACAGTGTGGGCTTCAGACACCAATATGGCCTTAGGTGGTGGCCCAGATACCAGGCATCCTCACGGCTTTCAGTGGTATGAGAGGCCATGGACATCATGACAGACTCTGGTTGCAGTTGGGCCATGAACCCAGACATGGCCCTTGGTTGCAGCTTGGTTCTGGACATCACCATGGCCTACAGTGGCAGTTAAGGTCATTCAGGTTAGTATGCCCTGGCAGCAACATGACTCTCAGACATCAAAATGGCCTCAGGTGATTTTATTTATTTATTTTTTTAATGGCTGAGTATTATTTTATTGTATAAATATACCATATATTCTTTATGCATCCATCCATTGACAGATATCTAGGTTGTTTCCAATTTCTGGCTATTATGAGAAGAGCAATACTGAGGGCCATACTGAGTGNCCTGCACTGCTACTCAAGGCCATGGTGACATTAGGGCCCGAGCTGCAGCTAAGGGCCATGTCTGGATCTGTGGTCCTACCACAGCTGGGATCTGTGTTGATGTCTGTGGGTCATGTTACCACCAGGGGCCATGGCAGAGCTGGCCCNAGTGGCCTGGGCACCAGAGAACTGGTCCTTCCCCTCATAGGCTGCCTCAGCAGGAGAGCTACCCCTGATCCTGGGAGAATTGCATGTGTTTGAGCAATGAACATGTTTGGGCAAGTGTCTCTGTAGTATGTACAATTTAATGGGACAGGGAAAGAAGTTTTCTTGAGAAAATCCTCTAAGTATGAAGCAAGATCAGGAGACCCGGGTGGGAAGAAGCTTGTGCAGAGTTGAGTCAAACTGGATATAATGCTCTGGTCATTTTGATTAAGTTCTGAAAGCCACATGGCAGTGCTATGGCTTGAGCATGGAATGTCTCTTCATCTACTCATGTATTTAAACATTTGGTCCCCAGCTGGTGGCACGGTTTGGTGACCTTTAGGAAGTGGGGCCTGGCTTCAGCTACTGGGGATCAGGGGATGTTCCCAGCCTTGGTTCTCTGCCTAGCTAGATGTAAGCAAGTTGCATATACTCTCCCACCATGGAGCTGCCGGGAGCCATGTCTTTTCTGCCTTGATGGACTGTATCCTCTCACACTGTGAGCCTTAATCAATCAGTCTCCTTTAAGTTGCTTCCTGCCAGAGATGAGAAAACCAACATAGATGCCTACATAAAAACTAGACTCATTTCTCTGCCTGCCTTCCCCCCACCCCCAGGCCCTCCTTTGGTTGTGTGATCCTGCTTGTGAGGGTGCTGCAGGCATGCATGCATTCCCAGTAGGTCCCTTCTTCCAGTCTCTTTCTCCATCTGGGCACACCTCTCTCCTCAGCTCTTTCCTGTCTCCTCTGTGGGACTTACCCTGACAGTGACCTNCAGGAGAGTCAGTAGATACCTCTCCTCTGTGAACTCTTCGAGATCACATTTCTTTTATGTCACTGTCTCAGATTTTATGATCTCAGTTGACCTCTCAGTTCCTCATGGGCAGAAGCACATGCTCATCTCAGTAGTACATCTGAAGAGTAGTGCTTGGCTGCTAGTGATCATGTGGGGTGTGGGGTCCCCTTCATAACCTTGGTAACTCCGCTGACCTGCCATTCCAGCCTCCTAAAACACAGATCTCAGTGAGGGGGAAAAAAGAGCATTTTATTTATGCAATTTAGCAAGATATATATTAGTTGTTATACTGAGTATGTGTCTCACAGCAGTGTCTACTGTCTGAGAAGTATATGTGGTATACAAGTGGGGTAATTGTCTATGTTTGCTTAAAGGATTTAGTTTGGAGTCTCTAAGTCCTTCTAGGAATATGTACCACAATATAAGGTACAAGTTGACATCTCACATGACCAAGGCTCACCTGCCCCAGGGCTTTTGAGCCTTTTGAGCAAAGGTTCACAATCTTCCTATTTTGGATGGTGTGGAGATACAGCTGGAGAAGTTGAGCCAGTGCCAGCTTTGGCTTTCCAATTGCACAACATGAGGAGTGGAGTGTGGCGCTCAGCAATTACAGATTGACAAGTTGGTTTAATATCAACTTCAGTGAGGACATCAGATACAGAGTTGCAGGATTGATTAAGTAATACAGCATTACAGGCCCTAATGGGGTTTGGTTGGGAGGAAGGTTTCACAGGGCATGGGACTTTAGGGTTCAACTTTGGAGCCCATGAAAAGAGCTGATATTTTTACCTGTAATTGTGCTGGAGGTGGGGCATCTCTGATTATAGCTTCAGACCTTTGAATGTGGCTGGAGGTTGGGGAAAAGCTTTAGAATTAGCAGAAGAAAATGAACATGAAGACAAAAGCCAATAAGTGGTCACGGAGCTGCCAAGAGTGAAGGCACTAACGAGACAGAATTAGTTCTTACTGACAACTCGAAATTGCCTGGTACATTATAAAAATCAATCAGCCTGTTCAAAGCAGACTCACAGTGACCACTGGATAGTGTGATGTTTGCAATTTGTCTGGACACAAATTAGAGAGGCCAGGAGAGACTTAGCCTAATATGTAGCTTTTGGCTGGTACTAAGTTTTGAAGAGATGGTTCAAAATGAGCTTCAACCCCAGTTATATTTTTCCAGCAGTCTTAAAGCCAGAAGAACTGAAATTAGTTGATTGCTCATTTCTTTAACCCAACCTACTGTCATTTTGCTGTCTTTACCAAGTATAATATATACATTTTAGTATTTTCTCCATTGAATTTTTTGTGGCTTATGATTCTGCTATTATCTCCCTAGTGGCTTTTAATGCTATCATTATAGCCCTCAGGATTTTGAATTCAAATAAGTATAGGAAAATATTAGCCTACTAAATTTATTATTTAACAGACACAATGGGCACAGAAGAAATTTGAATCTTTTGGGAGAGGCAGATGAGTAGCAGGGTGAAAAATGTGGCAAGTGGGGTGTCTGATCACACAGAGTGGCAGCTGACTTGACAAGGCAAGCCTCTTTTTGCTTATTAATTGTGCTGTAGTTTTTATCTGGAGTGTCCCCAAAAGTCCAATGCACCAAGGACTTGGCTTCCAGCCTCTGATGTTTTTGGGAGTGAAAGAATCTTTAAGATGTATGGCTTACTAGGAAGGAGTTAGGTTACTGTAACAGTGCCTTTGGAGAGGCTTTTGAGATACTTATCTTCTAACTACTAGGAAGAGAACAGCCCCATTCTGCCATGCTGTCCCGTATTCTCATGAGTTCGAAACAACACAGCAAAAGAAAGCGAGCATTAGGTCATTAGGACTTGGCGCATGGACAGAACTTTGGTAAGTAGTTAATAAAAGGTTTCCCATGTGTGTATACACATGAACAACACACACACATAGAGGCAGACAAATAGACACACAAATCACACACACACACACACACACACACACACACACACACAGAGAGAGAAGAGGAAGGTGAGAGGGAAAGGGAGCATTCCTAAGTAGAGCTGAAGAAAGGGATAAGCAAGGCAATGTCCCAATAGTGTGAACGACCTGATATCTGAGAAGATCACAAATAGAGTGCTGTGATGAGTCTCATCACCAAGTTCTTGAGTCCTGGGACCCTGTGAAGTCCGTGGAAGTTCTCACATACAGAAGGTGCTTCCTTACAAATGTTTGTCACATGACTGACTGCATGAATGAGTAGAATCCTTCAGCTTAGGGGATCTCTGGTTAGATGTGTAGCTTAGATTTCTCTGCCATTTATGGAAAGGGGCCAGTATAGAACATGCCTCTCAAGTGATTACTTTGCTCATCAAAGGACATTTGGCAGTGTAAGTTGGTACAGTGTGGGATTTGTTGCCTANATACCATTGTAGGAGACAGAGGTGCTGCTTTGCCGTTTAGAGGGTACAGAGTAGCCCTCCTTCCCATTGTGAGAAGGAGAAAGACCTTAGAAGCATGTGAGGTGGCCAGTCTCCTCAAATGACAGCTGCAATGTGGAGAGAAAATGCAGTGTCATTAATGTACCCAGAGATCTGCTGGTACTCCACACAAACCCCCATTTACTGTGCTAGTCTAATAGCAATATTTAGTTTAGAACTTGGTATGTGCTAGTGATTATAAAAGGTCCCTTTAGATGAGTGGTTCTCAACNTGTGGGTTGTGACTCCTTTGGAGGGGGTGTGTGTCAAGTGACCCTTTNACAGGGGTCACATATCAGATATCCTGCATATCAGATATTTACATGACAATTCAGAACAGTAGCAAANTTACAGTTATGAANTAGCAATGGAAATAATTTTATGGTTGGGGTCACCACGACATGAGGAACTGTATTAAAGAGTCACAACATTAGGAAGGTTGAAAGCCACCATGCTAGAGAGTACCCATTCTTGGAGCAATAATCTCATGGATCTTCCATCGTAGTGTCCTGATTTTCNAGGTCTCTAACTTAATGCCTGGGCTTGTGGCTGGACGGGGGATCTGGGTGCCTCATATGACCTCATGGCATGTGCAGATTTCTTTGAAATACTTTGGGATCACTGCAGGTAGATGAAATCANCATCTTTTTATTTTTTTCTTTAAACACCATGTGGCCTACCAATTATTTTCCTGATATATCTAGGTTCCACATAAGATTTTGAGAAAGGAATCTTCTATTAAAACNCTAGATTACTAATCAGAAACACTTCAAGGCCCCCTACCTAGGAATGTGACTTCAGGGCGAACACTGGTGTCCTGCCACACACCAGGCATTTTAAGGGTGTCGTGACATCTGTTGCTAGGTTTTGTTGCAAGAACTGGGCTGCCCAAACCTTTTAGTTGTGTCCAATTTTATCATCATTGTGTAGATGTAGGAAAAATCTTTCCAGCATGGCCAATATGTTCTGTACAAATGTATCAATTTCTCCTTAAACTGCCCTCCGAAGGGAACATAATAGATTTCATGGCTCCAACGNCGAGGGAAGGCACTAACTAGCCACATGGTTCAGAGTGCATCATTACAGTGACTGCTTCCTTTGAGGAGTAAAGAGCTGGCCTTGGAGCCTCAAAATTCCCTTTTTATACCAACAAAAAGAGAGCGGCATACTTGTTCTGTGAATCAAGCATCTTCAGTAATTCTTGCCTGGATTGCTTGAGTTTCTTTGATAATTTTTCCCCTCATCTTCCATTTTACATGATAGGCTAGAGGACTGTTAGATAAGAGAAGGGTTAAACAGGGCTGAAAAATCTTAAGAATTATTAATAATAGTTGCTATAAATATAGTAGCAGTCAGTGTTTATTAGAACTTGGGATCTAAGCATAGCTCGGAACATTACTCATTTATTAACTCTAGTCCTTGCTATGTTATGAAAATGTGGAAAGTGAGGCCCGAGGAGGTCAAGTGTCTGCTTAAGATCATACTTGGCTGAGTTTGATTCAAACCCAGGGCATCTGCTCCCACAGTCACAGCTCCTAACTAGTACGCTTCATAAGAATTGTCATTCTTTACTCCAGGCTGTTTTCTGGCCTCTAGCCTGATTGTTCTCTCTGCTTTAATGCTTTNTATGTTATGATCATCCATCTGCCTACATTAAAAAAACATCTTGTCATCAGTGTCCCAAAGCAAAGATTTGGAACATGTAGTTCTTTAAAAGCAACGCATAGGCTGGGATGTAGCTCAGGTGGGGAGTCCTTGCCTCACATCCACCAAGCCCTGGATTTGATCTCCTGCACCAAATAAACTGGGTGTGGTAGCACATTCCCTAATCCCAGAATTTTGGAGGGAGAAGGAGGGTCATAAATTCAAGGTCATCCTTGGCTACATAGTGAGTTTGAGGCCAGCCTGGGCTGTGTGAGACAGGGTCTCAAAATGAAAAGAAAAAAAGTAAGGCAGATTATAGCCGCACTGATTTTTAGTTCATGGAGATTTTGTGGAAAGTCTTCTACTAGGGGTCATTTCTTCTCATCATGTTGTCATGGAGTGTCCACCCTAGATTTGTCACCATGCTGTCATGGAGTGTCCACCTTAGATTTGTGTGGCTGAGATGTGAGTTAAAGGGGACATTGATGCAGTCATACATTTTTCAAATATTGAAAGTCTGAGATTGCTATAGTACCACACTAACATTTTGTCAGCCAGAAAGACATATACCTACCTGTTTGTGATTGTTTTAGGATATATTTGGTAAATAAAGGATGTTTAGTTGTGGAGCACCAGCTGTATACCAAGCAATGTGCTCAGCATTTTATGTAGGATCNTCCAGTCCTCTGATTCTTTTGGGAAGCCGTTGTAGTTGCCTCTGTTTGGTGGATGGATACTGAACTTCAGAGGAACTTGACGATGATTCCACAGCCAACAGAAGGCAGAGCTAGCCATCAAACCCTGAGTACATGACAGAGGAAAAAAGTCAGGCTTAGTGAGACTTGTTTGTTGTGATAGCTCTCGCAGAGTCCACAGAAATGAAGAGCTGGGAGTTTTCAACTACTTTCGGTATTCTGGAAGACATTCCTTGGAGGGACGGGAGGCTGGATGCATAGTTCTCTCAATGTCTATAGAAGGATTGGTTCTAGAGTCCTTTCTATATGCAGAGTGCTTAAATGTCTTATNTAAGATGACCTAGTATTTGTATATGACCTGTGTATGTCCTCCTGTGTGTTTCGATTTAACTGTAGCCTACTTAAAATAGCCAATGCAATGCAAACATCATGTAGTTATCACAATGCACACACGTAGTGCAGCTGTAGTAATTTCAATTGGCAGTTTGATGAACCCTCAGATACACTGATACAACTGTTGTTGAATACACGTGAGAAGTTAGCCTCCTGTTTCCTCTTAGCAATTCACAACTCTGTGGCNTGAGACCCCTGAATTCTGCAGAAAGTTTTCTGCCCTTCCCTTAATCCTGCTAGAAGTTTCCAAATTCCCCAAGGACTGGAGAGCAATAGAATATCAGCTAAAGAACAAACCTTGAGGAGTTGGGGTGACCTGCTACTTAACATTCATGGAGCCAGAACTTCCATGGGCCCGGTTGGCAGACAAACTCCTTGGAGACCGGCTTCCATCCGGAATAGTGGTTCTCAACCTTCCTAATGCTGCAGCTCTTTAATACACTTCCTCATGTTGTGGTGACCCCAACCATAAAATTACTTTTGTTGCTACTTCATAACTGTAATTTTGTCCCTGTTATGAATCATAATGTAAATATCTGATACACAGGACATCTGATATGAGACCCCTGTGAAAGGGTTATTTGACCCCCAAAGGAGTTGTGACCCTCGGGTTGAGAACCACTGATCTAGAAGGTCACATTTGCTGCCTTGAAAAAAATTACTGTAATTTCTAATTCACAGACTATAATATTCATCCCTTTAAAGTACACACTAGTGACCTCTAGTACGTTCATACTAACTGTAGAGCATTTTTATCACCCCCAGAGAAGCCTCACACTTAAACTCCTTATTCTCTCTATCTTGCCATGCTGGCAACCACTAGCCTACTTTTTTGTTTATTTTTTTCTGGATTTGTCTACTTTGGATTTTTCATTTAATGTCATGAATTGGCAGTTTATTGGTATTGGAGTATGCATCAGTATTTCACTTTTCATGGCTTAGTAATGTTCCACTGTATGATATATCACTTCATATTTAGGGGTTGGGAAGACATGCAGACAGCTGTTGTCTTTGTATGTCTTTTTCCTTGTTTGGATGCCAGGTAATTATATGTGTGTGTGTGTGTGTGTGTGTGTGTGTGTGT
>LZPO01007986.1:45172-55980 GCA_001675575.1 Neotoma lepida | reverse complement strand
CAGAGATGGACCAGGCCAGAGCCCATCCACCTGGCCAGTATTTAATTAAAGCTTGCTTCAAATTTGACTTTAAACTGTGGTAGTGGTCTTATCCTTGATTGGTGGGATTAACACAGGTACTAAGATTCAAAAAAAAGTAAAGATGATTGCAAAAGGATATTTGTTTGTTTTTATCCAAACCATCCTTTCCGGAAGACTCCACTATTTTAGAAGGCACTGAGGTTTTAAAAGCAGCAGGGCTTATCAATCATGGCTGCTTTGGTGCAGAAACTTGGTGTTTTCCATCACTTTGGTTGTTTGAGTTATTCATTGTTATGGCAGGAAACGGAGCAAGAGTGGATGGATGNCCTTTGCATAATGTAGGGCCACTGGAAGTTGTAGGGACCAGTTGATGCTTGTATGAGGCTCTGTGGCTCTGCACTGATGAGGGGATGGGCCCTGAGACAGAGGCCCATTCATGGACTTTGGTTTCCAGTGGAAAGAGGAACAAACACTTGAGGATGCCATGCGTGACCAGAAGGACTTCAGATGGAGAATGAGTGCAGAGCATATTATGTGTAGGAAGAACAGTGCTGGGTGAAACTTTCCCATGAGTTCACCTGATATTTTTCATGACAAGAGGCTCCATTGTTGGGGTCTTGACATANGAATTATAACAGAGTCAGCAGCCAGTCAGTCAACAGGGGGTTGGGAGCAGGGGAATGGGGACTAAGCACAGAGCATGTGATGGACAGCCTCTGTTTAAAGGTTGTTCAGAAACAGGCTGTATTGATGCATGCTTGTGATCCCAGCNCTTGGGAGGTAGAGACAAGTAGACTGTGAATGGGGAGCCAGCCTGGGCTACATAGTAAGACCCTATTTCCAAAANCCAAAACAATGATCACANTGTTGTTCAGGGCCTGGCTCCTGAAGTGTGGCTATTGGCTCCAGCTCTGGCAACCTAGCATTGGAAATAAAGACTCTCAGGCCCTACTCCACAAGTGTCAGAGCATCCTGCTTTTAAAACAAGGTCTCTCAAAGCTGGGAATATAGTTCAGCCGGCAGAGTGCTGGCCTAGCATACCTGAATCCTCTGGCTTGATGCCAAGCACCATATAAAACTGGACATGGGGGCCTATGTCTTTAATCCCAGCACTGAGGAAGTGGATGCAGAAGGGTGAGGAGTTCAAGGCAGAGGCTAGCCTGGGCTATGTGAGACCGTCGAAACGAAGAACAAACAAGCAAACAAAAGTACCCTAAGGAGTTAGGTCATAAATTATTGGGTGAGATGTGGGACATCAGACTAAGCNTCCCTCAAAGGGGAAGATTGTGGAACCAGAGGCAATTAAGCAGTGCGGGAGAACTCTGCCATCTCCACACTTTTGCAAGCAGGATTTGCAGAGAGCAAAGATATCCTGCCTGCATCTCTTCNGGGGAGAATACAGGCTAGCTAGCCACTGCAGAGAGCTTTAGACCCTTACCGGCATGGAGAAGATGCCAGAGGAACTTTTATTAGTAAACTTAACTAATTAGTCTTTATCTATCACTTGCCTCTTTCCAAGTTGCTGACTAGAGAGATGATATCTTTCTTTTTAAAAATTTTGTCTTTTNAAAAATATTACCATTCTTTTTGAAGATGTTACATAAAAACTGCTACTCAAATCTCACTCTTTTTTTTTTTCCCCCCCAAGACAGGGTTTCTCTGAGTAGCCTTGGCTGTCCTGGAACTTGCTCTATAGAACAGGCTGGCCTTGAACTCAGAGTTCCACCTGCCCCTGCCTCCCCAGTGCTGGGATTAAAGGTATGCNCCACCACCACCTGGCCAAAGCTCCCTCTTCTGAACTACTCATTCTCAGGGTGCCTCCCACATGTATCTAAAGTATACACACTAGTGGACTTCTGTGTGTTGTTGCCAGGTTAAACTTTTGGTAGTACGTCCATTGCGCCTACAGCTGTCAAGTGCAGAAATGTCGTACAGACTTGATTTGGGTCATTCCTGTTTTGTTTAGAAAACTGAACAGAACCCTGGAGTCAGTCTGTAGCCATTGGAACCACATTCCACACAGGGTGAGAATCTGAAACTCAGGTCAACTTTGATTACATTTTTCCAGTTTCCAGAAGGTTCTTAGGAGGAGGAATTGCTTGGAAATTTGGGAAAAGGAAGCATGCCAGGCAGGAAGGCTTAGCAGACAAACACTGTGTCCTGTAGACNCTGAAGGTGCTGAGTCTTTCCAGGTAAATCCTTGGGTGAGTTCCCCCCTCAGTAGCAATCAGGGATTCCTGAGAGCTGGCCTGCGTTCTTCCTCTTTGCACAAGCCAGGCATTTTCAAAGTCAGAGCTGAGGCCAGTGCTGGAGGAGTGCTGACCCAGCTCAGAGGTAATTGGCCTAAAAGGGTGGTTAGTGCAAGCACGGGGGTGGGGGTGGGGTAGAAGGAGGACCGTTGGCTTTTGCTGTTGGCTATGGCCACAGCCTCCTTGGCAGGCCTGGTTTCCTGCTCATAAATACATACAGACGTTCTGAAAGCACTGGAGTACTTTCAAGGGAAGGAGAAAACATGGTTCTGTTGATGGTTAGCTCTTCAATTGCTCCCAATTTTAAGAACCAGAGAGGGCAGGTGTGAGATGAAACAGCTGTTGCCAGGGACTCCATGGGAATAGTCCCTGACTTCATTTGAGAACAATAGTTTCCACAACTGTTTCAAAAATGGTAACTTTTCATAACAACAACAACAACAACAACAACAAAATGTCAGGATGTGAAACTTTTGAAATGCTGTTTGAGGCATGGGGAGGGTAATAGTCCTGTGTGGCCTCCAGCTTCAGCTTCCAGTGTAAGTACTATGAAGAATCAGAGTCCTGTTTTGAGGAAGCCATTACGAGAGTGATGTTGGGCCAACTGAAGTCCTGTGTGCATGACAANTGTCAGCTGATCAGGAACTCTCACAA
The DNA here is from genome assembly GCA_001675575.1 of Neotoma lepida. NCBI lineage: Eukaryota > Metazoa > Chordata > Mammalia > Rodentia > Cricetidae > Neotoma > Neotoma lepida. The sequence continues at coordinate 53,056 of LZPO01007986.1, read as the reverse complement.
ACTTCTGTTCTTCTAATATAGTAAAATGCAGAAGAGAGAAGACAAAATAATTGGCCGTCTTATGCATGCTTAACAACTTGGACTTAACACCCCCACAGCTGTAAATTGACTGTGTTAAGTCATAAATCTCAAAGGAGGTGAAAGTTCCTTGGCAGATAATGAGTTGTCTCCATTATCTCCTTATTCATGACTTCCTGTGGGGAGCTTGGTAGAGCAGTTGGGCTTTCTTTGACAAGCAGCTGCAGATAAGCAGGGGGANTATTTCAGGCTGTATTTGGGGTAGTCTGTCCCCCTTTTGATGGGGGCACTGTGGAGCCTCTCATGGGAAAGTGGTTACTTTCCACTCTGCAGCACAGAATCTTTGCATCTTCAAAGACAGAGACTTAAAAAACAACAACAACAACAACAAAAAAAAACAAATGAAGGAAATTCCCCGAAGAACCTTCCCAGGGAGCAACAAAAACATCCGCTGTAAACAGCAGGTTCATCTTCTGACAGGTTTTGTTTGCAAATGATAACAATTACAGGTAATTTTTCATTTCAATTGGAGGAGCAGGTATTAAGGAGGGGGGAGGGGCAGGGAAAAGATGAGCACACAAGCTCTCCCAAGTGCCTCATTCACTCCCAGGTCTACAACCTGAGCTGCGTGGAGGACCAGGTAGTGGCTCCCCGTTCCATTAAGAGATCTAATTGTGGCTGTTCCGTCTGTTGGCAGATGCAGTTTCCACATAACAACGGCCCAGAGACAGAGCTGCGTGATTAATGCCTCCAGCTGTCATATGCCCCATTATCTGTGCATTTGCATAACTTAATGGTTTAGGACAGGGGAGAGAGGATGCTTAATTTAATGTTTAGCAGGCCCTTGATAGCTGAATAATTTAAGAACTGTCAAGGGGGGTCAGTCCTACACCAATTCAGCAAGACAGCTATGATTTCTGCATATCGTTAAAATTCTTACTGGGGAGAATTTTTTTTTAAGGGAAAAAGAACAACAATGCCTGAAAGGAAGCATTGATTTTTCTGTTAACCATTTCCTCGCTGTAGCCAGTGGAAGTTTGTTTTTGATAGAAGATGCTCTCCTGAAGACCACTGGGAAGGCATGGCTCACTCCTCTTCCCCTCCTCTCTGGACAACCCTGCCCACCCCCACCCCCNAGCCCAGCCTCTTCCCTCTCTTTCTGATCTCGCCTCCTTTTGTTCCCCTCAACCATCTCACCCTTTATGCCCTATTTTATGACCCACTTACAATCCTCTCCCGCTCTTTACCTCCAGCCTCTCATTTAGCTGAAAGGCAGATGGGAAGGAGGGAGGAGGGAGGTGTGGGGGGAGGAGGGAGGTGGAGAGGGAGCATGGACAGGGAGGAGCNTAATTTGCTTAAAATCAACTAACAGCCCAACCTGCTTTCAGTAGGAAACACTGTCAGTTTCATTAGTTGCTAATGAATATTATTAAACTAATCTGTCATTTGTTTTCTAATTATGTGTCACCAGGCATCATGGTGGCAGCTGAGGTGACTCACTAGCGAATGATGTGTAGCGCTCCCCCCATTTTTTTTTCCAGAGTAAAAACAGCAAGTGATTAGCGATCATTTCACCCTGCATAGGCAGTCACCCCAGCCCTCGGTAGTCATTTTTCTCCCACACACTCTTAGCACTGCAAGGCTTTTCATTGCTCATTCTGGGCAGCCCATCCCCCAGGGTACAGACCTGGCCTGCCTCAAACCTGAGAAACCCTTGTTTCTAAATTCTCAGCNGGTGTGAGACAAGTTCAGATCACCCCCCCTCCTCCCTGCATCAAAATGTGGGTCTGGATTTGGGGCAACTCAGTTGCCCAGTATGATATGGACTAGGCAGCTCTGATGCTTGGCTGGTCTTGAAGGTCTAAAGTGGTTCTGCTCAAATGCCTGGTACTTTGATGGGCTGGCTGGACTTCCAATCAGGTCCNTCTTGGTGTATGGCCTTGCTAGTAGTATGAGCAAGCTTGCTTGGGGGCTCCAGGAATTCTGAAGGCCAGAAGTAGAAACTGCCTGTGGCCATGGAAGAATGAAGGACATCTCATTTTCATTACATTTGAGACAGTGTTGTCTGTCACAAAGACTCAAGAGGTGATAGGGGTGGAGGGTGTGTATCTGTGGGTTGAGGGATGTATATGGGAGCGTGGGTCTGAAGATGGCTCACCAGTTAAGAGACCAGTACTGTTCTTGCAGAGAACTGGAGCTCATGCACACATAGACATGCAATTAAAAAAAAAAAGATAGATTTTTAATGGAGGCATTAGCCTATAGTCATCTTATAGATTTTTAATGGAGGCATTAGCCTATAGTCATCTTGAATTTGCCAACTTTCACCAGATCTTGCCTCTGTCACAGTCATTTAGATGNCTTGTGCCCCTCCTAACCTAGTTGGTTGGTATCTCACCAATAATCTGTGTTCCCACCTTTCTGGATCTTCCCCCAGAATTCTGCAAACCCACAGACTAGAGAGAACAACCTCTGCCTCCATTCTCATATTTATCTGAGCTGCTGAGTGTGGCCCAGAAGAATTGGATCTCTCTGCATAGCGGCTCCAACGAGAAAAGAGGGTTCGGGTCTCACGTGCATGCTCAGGGCTTTGTTTCTGATTTCTTTCTACTTTCTTGTAGTACTTCACTGTCTCCTGAAATCCTCAGCCCAGCCCTTCCCTTTCACCCCTTCCCTCCAATTTAGCTCTTCACTTCAAAGCATTTCATTTGATCTCTTTGCAGGTAGCCTTCCTTCTCCAGGGCAGGCATGTTCCTTGTCACCTGTACACACTTATTCAAACCTCGATGTCTGTAGTGAGGTTCTTCCCTTCTTCATGCCTCCCTTCAACTGCATCCTTCATTTCCACTCTTTCCCTCAAGAACTAGTCACTACTGATTGGTCCTTCTCTGGATCCATTCTCTCAGCCTATAAACCTGCTTGGCCTCAACACAAACATAATAGTGCTGCAGTTTTTTTTTCCTGAGACAGGGTCTCACTATGCAACCCTTGCTGGCCTGGAACTCACTGTGTGGATCACGATGGCCCCACTCTCACNGAGATTCACCTGCCTCTGCCTCCTGAGCACTGGAATTAAAGGTGTACACCACTATACCCGGCTTTGGTACAGATTTTAAAAACATCNTCTGCACTTAAGGAATCTGTGGTCTCCCTGTCTGTCCACTCCCCTGCNGTTGAAGTCAGATTTGTGAACCTGCTGATATTGCCCAGGAGGGGCAAACAAGCTCTCATGAGGTCTCACAAAAGGGGCCTCTCAGCCTGTGAATTTGGGGGGAACACAAACATTCAGATCAATTTCTTCTGTCTCTTTCCAGAATCATTTTAAGACTTTTCTTCTTCCTTGACCTTCTTTTCTCCCAAATTAAGTGTCTTCTGAAGTCTGCCATGATATCTTTCCTATTCTCCTTCCACAATGGCCTCTTGTGGAAACCCAGACACCCAGCACAAATGGTTCTTGAGTGACAAGTATACACGTGCACACAGAATGCATACATGCAGCAATGCGCTTAAGGCCACTCACTAGACATCTTGACATAAGTATACACGTGCATGCAGAATGCATACAATGCAGCAATGCGCTTAAGGCCACTCACTAGACATCTTGACATAAGTATACATGTGCATGCAGAATGCATACAATGCAGCAATGCGCTTAAGGCCACTCACTAGACACCTTGACATAAGTATACATGTGCACGCAAAATGCATACATGCAGCACATGCGCTTAAGGCCACTCACTAGACATCTTGACATCCTTGACTCATGGACCCAGTCTCACCAGTCATGCACAACTCACCCTTTGCATGTCTGAGAAGGACCCAGTTTCCACCTTTTTATCCACCCCTAGCTTCAAGCCTTCATCCTGCAGGTTCCTTCACCCCTCTTTATCATCCATCACCACACAAACATCCTGTTGAGTCCCACTCCTTCAAAACGTCTTTTTTTCCCCCTTATGTTGTTTGTTATCTGGTCAGAACATGGCAACTAGGCAGGAAATGGTTTTCCCTTCTAATCTCTACCTTTATCCCGTTATCCACTCAGTCACCAGAGAAATGCTTCTAAAATGTAAACGGAGATAAGCCAGTGCCGTACTCAACATCCCGCTACCTAATGTAAACCTTTAGGCTGGCACCTGAGATACTTTCTGCTGCCTGGATTCACAGCCCTTCCTCCATCCTCCGTCACATTCTCTGCTGCTTTGTACCTTCCGGTCTTTGCACATGATTTATCTACTGAGATTAATCTCTCTCTCTCTCTCTCTGCTTCCATTAGGCAGCTCTTTTATTCATGTCAACTCAGCTCCAGTTAAAGATAGCTTCCTGGGAGATATTTGGCAATGTCTGGAGGATGTTTTGATTATTACAGGTTGGGGAGCTCCTGGTTAAGAATTCCGCCAAGCATGGTCCAACCTCCACAGCACAAGACCCTCTTCCCCATGAGGCTAGAGAACCCAACTGCTGAGCATCAAAAGCTCTGCACTCTATTTGCATGCTACTATTTTTTTTTGGGGGGGGAGGTTTCTTCTTTTTATAATCTTCTGTATGGCATTTATTTTGACTGTATTAATCCACTTAGATCATATGAACTAGAGGACAGGCTTTTCTGTTCTGACTATACAACATCTTAAGGATCACTTACTTGAAAACTTCAGTTGATATTACTCCTTAATTTCTCTTATCTCGACTATGCTGGATGTTCATGAAACTATTATCAATCATTTACAATTTAGAGTGAATGGGGCTGGGTGATTTCTGGTCCTTGGTATTGGAAAGAGATGGGATGCAAAAGAGGTACTCACGTTGTTGCCTGTCTTGTGAGCTTGTCCCCCGTCATTTCTGGGATGTTTTAATTCTGCCCCACCCCTTTATATAGAAGTCTACAAACAACATTTTAAAATCCTCTTGCCAGACGGCNTNTATGTATGTTCTGCAAATGGGAGGAACCTACAGGACATTAGGAGATGAAAAGAGAGANGAAAACACTCCTATGCCCCTGGAGATGCAGAAGTAGTAGGGTACAAGGCAATCCAGACTGACCCTGGCAGCTTCATCAGCAAAGCGCCCATGGATCTCAGCTCTGAAAGCAGTCATGATTATTCAGACATCTCTAGGCTCTAGACTAACCATGATTGTTGTTTTAATAGCACCAGCAGTGAGAGTTCTGAGGGCCTCAGGGGCATAGCAGAATAAAAATGGAAACTGTTATGCTAGCTGACCAGCCTCTCTTGTTGGCTGTGTCTTTTCCCGTTCCCTACTCTGTCACTGCATCACACTGGCTACTTTCTCTTATGGCAAGTATCAAGAACGTGTGTCTAAATACAGGTTTTCCTGCTTTCTGTCCTGAATTTGCTGGGAGTTAGCAAAGTTTTGAGGACTTAGCATCATGCTTCTGAAATGATTTCAGTGATGATTCTTTGAGTTGCTTCCTGCCCCAAGTCACTCTGCAGTTGTGTAATGGTTCTTATTGCTGTCTTAGTTAGGATACACTGGTTGTTAGCTGGCTGGTTGGTTATCTGTATCTCATTGTCCAGTATGAACCTGACAGCTCCTTGATGAGGGACTTAACTCACTATGCTCATGGTGTTTTCGGTCAGTTCAAAAAGTGGTTAGTGTATGTCTGTTCTGTACTGGCGCTGTGATNAGAGTGCTCCGNGGGCCANAATATTTCTCTCAACACTTTGACTTAAGTATTAATAACNNATTTTCCACCAAGAAAATAAATTCAGACTGTTAGTAACTACCATAAGGTCACATAGGTAAAAATTGCCCGAGCCAGGCTGGCCTCAAGTTGAGGTCTAAAGCTACACTCCTGATCTCTGTTACTCGGGTATTTTCTTAAGCAGAACAGGTTCTAATGTCCACAGCCTAGTGCATGATGAGAGCTCACTAGGACCTGTTGTCTATTTGTGAAGAACTATAAAGGGGAGCTTGAAGGCTCCAAACATCAAGAAGTGTGTCTTATTCAATGTTCTATTGCAGTGAAGAGACACCATGACCACAGCAACTCTCATAAAAGAAAGCATTTAACTAGGGCTTGCTTACAGTTTCAGAGGTTTAGTCCATTATCAGCATGGCAGGAACTATAGCAGCACACAGGCAGACATGGTGCTGGAGAGAAGATGCTGAGAGTCCTACATCTTGATCCACAGGCAGCAGAAAGAGAAAATCACTGGGCCTGGCCTGGGCTTTTGAAACCTCAAAGGCCACCCCCAGTGACACACTTCCTCCAACAAGACCATACCTTCTCATCCTTTCAAATAGTGCCACTCAGCGTTTAAATATAGGAACCCGTGGGGACCATTCTTACTCAAACCACCACAAAGTGGGAAGATTGATTACTCTGATTGGATGTATTCACATCATGGAAAGACCAGTCAGAACTAGACACCNCAGGAGCCCCTACAAGGTCTATGACTATTCTTAGAGTAAGTTTTCTTTTAAAAACGAGTTGTACNTTTCTTTGTGTATCCCTGTGTGTGGTGCAGGCACGGAATACTTTGCATAGGCATGCTCACAAACTTGTGCACAAACGCTGGAAGAGGGTGTTGTTTGGCCTCTTCTATCATTCTCTGGCTATTCCTTTGAGGCAGGGTGTCTCCCTGAACCTGGCTAGGCTGGAAGCTCGCAAACCCCAGCCATCTTCCTGTCTCCATCCTTCTCAGAGCTGGGTTACAGGAATGTGCTGGATGCCTGGATTATCTTGTATGCATTCTGGCATCTGACCTCTGGTCCTCATGATTATACAGCAAAAAGCTTTAATCACTGACCCATTTCTTTAGCCCCATTTCAGTTAAGTTTTTTTAAAATGTAAATGTTAATTGATACCGCAAAACCCAGAGACCAAGAAAGTATAATGCCTTCTGATATTGTGTACACGCGTGCATGTGTGCGTGTGTGTGGGGCTAGAGGTCAACCATGGGTGTCATTCTCCAGGATCCATCCACCTTGGTTTTTGAGGCAGTTTCTCACGGGGACCTGGGGCTTGTGGATTAGGCTAAGGTACCAGGTCAGTAAGTGCTAGTGATAGTGGTCCCCCTGTCTCTGCATTCCCAGCACTGGGATTACAAGCGTACACTACAATGTCCAGACTTTTATGTGGGTTTGAGGATCAAATTCAGGTCCTCATGACTGCATGGCGAACATTTTACCGATTGAGTTGCCTCCACAGTCTGCTTCCTAGTATTCCATGTAAAATCCCAATCTAGCTAGCATCTAGAGACTTTGGTTTGANATGTGGCAAATATGTATAATATATTAAATTGAAATCTTACGCAATGTTACTGTGATGGTCAGTTTTAACTGTCAACTTGACACAATGTAAAATCACCTGGGAAGGGAATCTCCATGAGAGGTTGTCATAAGTGATGTCCACTGAGCCAAACTGCTACCATCTGCATTGGATCAGCTAAAAGAACATAGCGGAACCTGTTGTCTAAAGANATTCTCTCCCTGAAGGAAGGGGTGGGGAGGGGCATCGAACTCCCTCAGCCAAGGGTTCAGCCACTTCTCAGACATTTGTATGTAATTCTGACCTAATTACGATGTTTTCCAGTAGTGTATAGATTGGGGAAGACCAGGAGAAGGGACCTCTATCTATGGAGGCTATGGGGAAGTTAGGTGACGACTTTCCAATATGGCTGCTCTGAGGTCACCTCCACTCCTGTCANTAACTCCTCATCCGTGCTTTATAAGTAGGCCCAATAAACTCATTGGTTTCTCAGGGTGAACTTTGGTTTGTTGTCGAAGCCCTTAGAAGGGGATTGGAGGGGTGGGTGTAGTTCATGTCTCCCATAGAGAAGGAATTTTAGCAACAGAGTTTGTTTAGATCAGTTGGCCTGTGGCCAGCCATGAACTGTAACCTGGGAT
>LZPO01007986.1:10179-33240 GCA_001675575.1 Neotoma lepida | reverse complement strand
TGTTGCTAATTTTTTTCTTTTGTTGACTTTTTCCTTGATATTGATGCTTTTCTCTTCCAGGTTCAGGATGGGATTCACCTGCTCATTTGTATCTCCTTTGAGGTAAACATTTTTACTGGTAAACATTGAAGTTTTCCGATGCTTTCCTTACTTTGGCATCTTTGAACTGAGTTTTTAAAGAGTAAAGATCTTGGTGGAGTCATGTTGATTTGCTTTTCATGTTTCTGGGATTTTGGTGTTGTGAGTTGCTCATCTACCTGGAAGCGTCTGGTTCTATTTGAGGATCCCAGCAGCAGCAGCAGCCTCTCCTAAGGGCCTAGTTCCCATTCCCACTCAGAGTGGCAAGGACAAACTGGCGCAGAGTCAAAAACAGGAATCTGTTCAAAAGTTAAAGTTCAGTAAAACCAAATAAAGCCCAGTAATGAATCACTAATTACTACAAAATGTGCTATGGCAACAGCAGAGTGTGCTGTGAAGTTGATAATTATCCAGGGTAAATGCAAATAGTAAATGGGTGAGTAACAGCAAGGGGCTGGCAAAGGGAGGAGAGAGAAGGAACAAGGCTCAAAAGAACAGAAGCCAGCTGTGGTGGCACACACCTGTAACTCAGAAATGGAGCCTCATCACTCAAAAACAGAAGCAGGGGAATCAGGGGTTCTAGGTCAGCCTTGGCAACACAGGGAGTTTGAGGCCNGCTTGGGTTACACGAGTCTCTGTCTCAAAAATGGAACAACAAACGAAAAGCCAAAGCAACCAATCAAAACTGAAAAAGAAGAGTGCAGAAGAATGTTACAAAGTCGACAAGAAAAAAGCAAGTCATTAGAAAACTTTAAAAATATGGAGCTGGAGAGAGATGGCTCAGTGGTTAAGAGCACTGGCTGCTCTTCCAGAGGACCCGGATTTCAGCTCCTACATGGTATCTTACAACCATCTAAAACCCCAAGTCCAGGAGATCTGTTGCCTTTTCTGGTANTGCACACGTGTGGTGTANAGACATACGTGCAGGCAAAACACCCATGCACATAAAATAAACCTTAAAAAATAAAAATATGACAAAATAATCTAAACATATATCCCAATAATTAGAAAAATTGTGACAAAACTTAGATAAGTGTATGAAGGGGAATAAAAAGAAAAAGTATGAAAACCTCCATAAGGCAAAGTCAGAATGTCATTGAAACTGTAATAGAAAAAAGAGTAAACATACGGGAGCGGGGACAGAGAGAGAGAGAGAGAGAGAGAGAGAGAGAGAGAACAAAAAGATCACAGTTGCTGCTTTCTTGTTTTCTGAAATTTGAATGCTTCTGAGTGTTTGCAAACGTTGAGGGTGTGGTGGGGAAAGGGTCAACTCCTCCTTTCCCTCTTCCCCTTTCTTTGTCTGTGTCTGTCTGTCTGTCTGTCTCTCTCTGCCTTTGTCTCTCTGTCTCTGTCTGTCTGTCTCTGCCTCTCTGTCTCTGTCTTTCTCTGTTTCTCTGTCTCTTTTCCTCCAAGAGTCCAGATTGGCCTCAAGCAAGGTATGCGGTTGAAGATGACATTGAACTCTTGACCTCCTGCCTTGACTTCTTGAGTGTTGGGACCCCAGACACTCACCACCACGCTCAATTTATAGTGGTGCTGGGAATCAAACCCTAGGTGTCAGAAATGCTTGGTAAGCGCTCTACCGACTGCGCCACATCCCCATCCCAGGACTTTTGTCTGTCATGATTTATGCTAGTGCTCTATCAAATAAATGTCTGATGACTGTCAGAGCTGTTTCACTTTATTAGCTTCCCTCCTTAGTGTACCATGGATCCTTGCTTGCTCCACACAGCTTTTAGTCAATGGTCTGTGTNATGGCTATTCTTGGTTGACAACTTGACTATGTCTGGAATGAACTACAATCCAGAAATGGAGGGCACACCTGTGATCTGAATCTTGAGGTTAGAAGACAGATTTTGGTACAGATCTTGAGGCGGNAAGGCACACACCTTTAATCCAGATCTTGAGGCAGGAAGACACATCTTTAATCTGGGCCATACCTTCTGCTGGAAGCCTAAGGACAGTGGAAGAAGGAAGGGTTCACTGGTTCTCTGTCTGCTTGCCCTTGCATTGTTAGCATATCCATTCTTTTACTGGCATTGGAACCTACTTCCATTTCTTCAAGATTCCAGCATATACAGAAGACCAGCTGAGATACCCAGCTTTGTGGGACTGAACAACTACTTGATTCTTGGACTTTCCATCCACCGCTAGCCAGCTAGCCATTGTTGGACTATAACCTGTAAGTCATTCCAATAAATTAATATATATATAATCACTCCATAAGTTCTGTGTCTCTAGAGAACCTTGACTAATACAGTCTGGGCAGGTTTTCCTATCCTACCTTAACTTCCTTGCTTGTATCCCCTGTGGTAGCTAATATTCTCACAAGTTGGGGGTGGGGCAAGTGACCATAACAATGAGGTTTATACAGGCTGACCCATCTTGGTACTTTTTGAAACCTANTCAGCATTAACTACCATGCTGAGTGGATATGGTTGTGGATGATAAGNGGTCCCATGAAGCTTCACANTGCCTGGACTCTACAGCAGCAAGCCTCATGCAAACAGCTGGCTCCAGAGGTTGCTCTACCAGCCTACCAGCAAGCTCTGGGTTATCAGAGGGTTCTCTGTTGGCAAGTTCTGCAACAGAGTGCTGAGGGTTAGGCTCCTGTTCTTATACAATCCCATGTCTGCTTGGGTCCTCCTGCTATCTGCACTTTGTAATTTTTTGGCCTCTCTCCTTCCTNTTCTCCACCCCTGACTCCCAGGGTTGCCTAATTCTGGGGCAGTGGCAGGTTGACTTGATGCTTGACTGTCCTTAGGCCTCCAGAGTAGCTCAACTTTAATCAACAGATTCCTTCTTAAGGTAGAGCCTGGGTAACTCCTGTGTACTGCTGGCCTATCCTAACTTCTCCTAACAGATAAGTCATTGTCTCAGGAAGACTTCAACTAAATTTGTGGGTATGTGAGAGTTGTGGACTTGTCTTGTGGGTAGGACTGCCAATCTTTCTTCACCAGGACTGTTGTTCCAATGTTAAATGTTCTTTTAATAAAAAACCTAGAGCCAGATATTGGGGTGAAAGCTGAAAGATCAGAGAAGCAGAGCAAGCCACAGCCACCACCTATTACCTCACCAACTCCACAAATGCTCTGACTGAAATCTTCTGAGTCCTCACCCAAAAGGGTCTTAGCTGAACTTCCTTACTTCCTGTCTCCTCACGCCTTATATACCTTTCTCCACCCTGCCATCACTTCCTGGGATTAAAGATGTGTGTGCTTCCCAGTACTGAGATTAAAGGTGTGTTCCACCACTACCTGGCTTTGTTTCCGATTGTGGCCTTGAACACTCAGAGATCCAGACGGATCTCTGCCTCCTGAGTGATAGGATTAAGGGTGTGTGCCACCACTGTCTGGCCTCTATGTCTAATCTAGTGCCTGGCTCTGTCCTCTGATCCTCTGGCAAGCTTTATTGGGGTACACAATATATCACCACACAGGGCAGCTGGCTTACTGTTGGATGAGGCTTCTTTTTCTGTCTCCCACTGGGGAGCAGTGGGACTGGAGCTGTGTGGAGCTTGGCTTTCTTCCTTGTGGTTCTTTACTCTTTTGTCTCTCTGCACTGTTCAGCCGTCCTCTCACATTTGTGGATTTTCAAAGATTTTCCTTTCTTTCTCTTTATTTATTTATTTTTATCATGACATTTCACTTCATTGGGTCATAGGACAGCTTCTGGTCTGCCATCTTGTCCTGAAGCTCTCTCTGTTTTTCAGAGGTCAGGCTTGGCCTCCCTAGTATGATGATGAAAGGTAGAAAAGGCAGGCCCGGACAGCTTTGGGCCTGAGAGGTGGTTCCTGCTTTCTGACAGTTGGGTCAATTGTCTGGCACAGAGGGACTAATAATTAAGAGAAGAATGCCAGCACACATGACGCCTGGGAATCAGATTCCATGTTCCACAGCTGGCAGCTGTTAGCCGCGGTTACTCACAACTCTTCCTAGAGAACTTATGAGGGGCCATTGTGGAGAAGAATGGACTGTAGACCTTTTGAATGGTGACACTCTTTAGTGCTTACTTTGCCAGTGACAGTTTTGTTTGGAGGAAGACAATAAAGGCATGAATATGCTTTACCTACCGAGGAAGGCAGGAAGGAATACAGAGCATTGCAACTGAATTCAATGGAAATGAAACTATCTTGATTTTTATTATGAACTTCTGTAGCAATTAACCTAGAGAACTGGAATATATCACTTAGTTTATTGAACTGGGTTCTTTCATAAAAATATTGAAACAGAAAAAGAAGCCATGAATTTGAGAGAGACAGAGAGAGTGAGCGAGCAAGGGAGATGCATGGGAGGGCTTGGATGGAGAAAAGGGAAGGGGAAAAATGATGTAATTACCTAATTGCAGAAAATAAAAAAATTGCAATAATAGGTATTAATTTCAGCTTTGTAATTCACTAGCAAGATGCTTCTGTTCCCTGTGTGTCAGTTTGCATACCAAAGAAATGGGCAATAGCTTCTGCAATTAATGCTAAAATTAAATAATTTATTATTAGTAAAGTTATTGCATTCATGCCTTACAATAATACTCATTTGAATTTTATAAACAAGTTTTTGTAATTATTAAATTTTGGCTTACTTTAATTCATAAATAAAAATTGTCTATGTCTTCTATTTAAAACATGTTTTGAAATAAATATTTATTTTGGAAAGGAAAATATATATATATATATATTTTTTTTTTTGGTTTTTCAAGACAGGGTTTCTCTGTGTAGCTTTGTGCCTTTCCTGGAACTCACTCGGTAGCCCAGGCTGGCCTTGAACTCACAGAGATCCGCCTGCCTCTGCCTCCCGAGTGCTGGGATTAAAGGCGTGTGCCACCACTGCCCGGCATGAAAGGAAAATATATTAAAACAAGTATGAAGGGAATGGAAATAAACATTTTTCTTTTTAAAAATTACACTAAAAAAAGTCACCTTTAATCCCAGCACTCAGGAGGCAGAGGCAGGCAGATCTCTCTGAGTTTAAGGCCAGCCTGGGCTGCAAAGCAAGTTCCAGGACAGCCAGGGGTACACAGAGAAAACTCTGTCTCAGGAAAAAAAAATTACAGACTAATAAGCTGGAGATCTGCATAACACAGCTGGTGAGTGCCTGCCTAGCATGTAGGAGGAATTCCCAGTAGCATAAAAACTGTGTGTAGTGGCTTTATGTCTGTAATCCCAGTACCAAGGAGGTAGAGGCAGTAAGTCTGAGGCAAGCCTGGACTAATAAAATCCTATCTAAGAAAATGGGAAGAAGGGTCAGTTGGTAAAATGATCACTGTGCAAGAATGGGACCCGAGTCCAATCTCCAGAACCAGTAAAAAATCTGGCATGGAAGCAAGCATCTGTAATTGCAGCACTGGAAGGCAGAGATGGGAGCATCCTGGGGGCTTTCTGGCCAGCCACTCTCGGACAGGTGGGCTCTAGCTTCAGGTTCAGTGAGAGACACCATCTCCAAAAGTAAGTTTGAGCAGCTGAGGAAGACATCTGATGTTGACATCTGATGTGATCTGACATCTGCAGGCACACATGCACCTGCACACACAATACATGCCACACACAGACACATACACATATACACACCATACATATCACACACTACACACACATCACACACAACACACCTCACAATACCACACACTTCATACGCCATACCTCATATGCCATACACCTCACACACCACACCCAGAGATACACACACACACCTACCACACACATACACACATAGCCTCCCTTACCTCAAGGTACAGACTGAGAATCCTTGAGATGAAAGCCACAACTATTAAGTCCTCTAAAGTTTAAAACTGATTTTATGCTGCAAGTAGAAAATCCCATAGCTCACCTCAAGTGTCAGGTCATAATTAAAATGTGGGCATCCTAAAGATAACACACAAAATCATATTTAGGCTATGTGCATAAGATATGTATGAAACATATAGGAAATTTCATGCTTCAACAGCAGTCCTACCCACGAGATGTTCTGTTAGTCACGTTTGTCTAGACAGTGCACCCCCACCTCCCCTGCAGAGACCTATCATCCTGAGGTTTGGTTCCTTGCTGGTGGTCCTGCTTTGGAAGGTTCTGGAAACTTGAGGTAGAACCTAGCTGGAAGACGTAGGCTGTGGGGGAGCGGATGTTTAGGCTGGTTATTGTTTTGTATCCATCTGTCCCTTCCTCTCAGCTCCCCAGTTAGCATGGCTTGGACTGCTTGCCTTGTCCTTCCCCCGAGATGGGCTGAAAATGATCTGTGAGCGGAATAAATCCTTCCTTCCTTCCTTCAGTTGTTCACATCAAAGATTCTGTCACAGCAAGAAAGAAACCAGCCAGCACAGTATGTATGCAAACACTCCCAAATCCCCAAACAAACAGAGCGCAACATATCTGCTCCTAAGTATTTTGGGTAAGATACTTAACCTGTAGTACATTTATTATGTATCTTTTAGAAGATATGAATAAACTCAAGAAAGTTTAGCATTGACCCCACAGAAGCGAAGCAAAAGGCCATGTGAAGGGATTTCAGTGGCTAATGAGTTAGCGTATGCAGCCGTCTAGGTTTTATAATCTGTCGTTTGCACATAAAATACATCAGAACATCCTTCATATTATGTGTTTCAGAGGACACATGCTGTTCTAATGAGCGGTTATACTGTGACATAAAACAAACACTCTGGGCTGGAGAGATGGTTCAGTCATTAAGAACACTCGCTGCTTTTGCAGAGGACTGGGGTCCAGTTCCGAGCACCCACAGAGCAACTCACAACTGCTAGTAACTCCAGTTCCAGGAGATATGACACCCTTTTCTGGCCTTTGCAGGTACTTCACACACATGGTGCACATATGCACATAGGCAAAACACTTACACACACACAAAAGAACTAAATGTCCTATTCGTGAATGTTTAGCCTACTTTCACTCTGCCTTATGTGGGTGGATATTTAGCATTTCCTCCTGTTCATTGTCAAGCATTTGGTTTGGGGGGCATTTCACCTCTCAAAATTAGTTTTGCTTGATTTAATCCAATTGAGATAGCCCTGTGTCAGGAGTTAGCAAGAAGAAATTCAGTTGGAATGAATTTCAGTTCTGTGTTCTGTAGTTGGGGAAAGAAAATCTCTTTTCTTGTAAGAGCTGCAGATATATACACATGTATATAATATATCTAGCTAACAAGATAGAGATAATATATAGGCACAAATAAAGTTAGCATACGAAGTAATTGATGTCATGATGTTGTTTTCATACATACTGCAGTCATGTGGAGGCCAAGCCAAAGTCCAAATCAGAACAGAATAGAACAGCTGGTGAACTAGTCAGAGAAGCTGAGCCCAGATAAACTGATGGGAGGAAAGCTGAACTACTTTTGAGCCTTTTGGTATATGACTCAACTTCTATAACTAAATCCACTGTGATTTGCATTTTCTGCCCTTGAAACCAAGTACATTCTAAGTGTAGCACCCATTTAAAATGGCACAATGCAAAGATATCCATGACGTTTTTTGCTTTGAACATTTAATGGTGCATACATCTATCAAAATTTTATATAGTACCACATTAGTATTTACATTGTTTTGTACTTTTTAAAATTATTTTTGAGAATTTTATAAATACTTTGGTCATATTCTTGGCCCTGCCTCAACTCCTTCCAGATCCTCTAACTCCACTACCCAACTTCATGTATTTTCTCTCTTAGAAAAACCAAAATAAAACAAAAATATAAAAAAACCACGGAGTCTGTTTGTGTTGGCCAACTTACTCTTGAGCATGGGGCCTACCCTGGAGTAGGGTTGATATACCCAGTGTTACTCCATTAAAGAAAACTGATTTTCCCTTTTCTCAGCATCTATCAATTACAAATAGCTTCTTGGCAAGGGATGGGACTTTGTGCTTAGTTCCCCTTCTCTGTGCTGGGATTGTATCTAGCTTGAACTTGTGCAGGTCTTGTGCATGCTGTCACAGTCTGTGAGTCCACATGTCCACCAGTCATGTTGTGTCTAGAAAACACTGTTTCTGTGGAACTGTCCACCACCTCTGGTTCTTGTGATATTTCTGCCTCCTCTTTGNCATGGATCAAAATTTCATTTATTTTTTATTTATGTTGCCTATGTGTATGTCTGTGCACCACATGTCTGAGGAGGCCAGAAGGCACAGTCAGATCCCCTGGGACTGGAGTTACAGACGGTTGTGAGATGGCAGGAGAATGCTGGGAATCAAATCTGAGTCCTCTGGAAGAGTAGCCAGGGCTATTAACTGCTGAGCCATCTCTCTAGCTGTGTGCCTCCCCCCACAATTTTCTGTGTATACTCAACTTTGACTTCACCCCTGACTGCATGTTATTAGAATTACAGAGTGAGGACATATGGAACAGGGAATGNTTCCTATATCTCCTTGAATGGCTTTCTATATTTTGTTTCTACTGGCCTTGCATGGCTTTCTATATTTTGTTTCTATTGGCCTTGGAGTACTCTTATTGACAATAGCAGGTACCTGGGTCTCCTTTTAGAAAAACTTTCCTGGGACACTGGCTTTAGACTTCTGTGATTGAACACTGAGGTACTGCCCTTAAGCCATGGCAGGTTGAGGAAGGTGACGGAGGCACCTTGCCTCAGCTCTGAGGCAGAGCTTTCCCTTCAGAGTGTCTCTGAGGAGTTGGAGTGAAGCTGCCCTCTGTGGTTCATCTGACATGACTCCCTTAACTTGGCTTTCCTGTCTTGTGCCACTTCCCTCATTCACTTGCCAATTGCCCTTAGGAACATGTGTTTAACAAACCACACGAACAAGTCATGGGCTATTCTAGCTTCATTTTGTTGCTGTGATAAAATGCCCTGACTGTAAGCGACTCCGTGAGGAAAAGGCTTATTTGACTTACACTTTCAGGCCACAATCTGTCATTAAGGTAAGTCAGGCAGGGCAGGAACTCAAAGCAGAAACCATGGAAAAATGCTGCTTGATGGCTGCCTCTCTGGCTTGTTCCCAGGCTCAGGATCATTTGATGGGCCCTCCTATATCAATTAATAATCAAGCAGTACTCCAGACATGCCCACAGGCCACTTCCAGGCAATTTCTCAATCAAGGCTTTCTCACAGATTACTCTAGACCAGTGATTCTTAACCTGTGGGTTGTAGACCCTTTGGGGGTCACATATCAGATATCCTGCNTATTAGATATTTACATTATGATTCATAGCAGTAGCAAAATTACAGTTCTAAAGTAGCAATGAAATAATTTTATGGTTGTGGGTCAGCACAACATGAGGAACTGTATTGAGGGTTGCAGCGTTAGGAAGGTTGAAAACACTGCTCTCGACTGTGTCAGGTTGACAAAACTCACTAGGGTAGGTCTGTGTTAGCTACTTTTATGTCAACACAAGCTACATTTGGGAGGTGAGAACTTCAGTTGAAGTCCTTCTCAACGGCCTATGCTTCAGTTCCTGCCTCCACATTCCTGTCCTGCTTGAGTTCTTGAAGGATGCTGCTTACTAGCTTGCTCATCATGGCTTGTTCAGCCTACTTTCTTTTAGCATCATGACCCAGAAGTGATACCATCCACAGTGAGCTGGATCCTCTTACATACATCAAGAAAATGTACCTTTATGCTTGCCCACAGGCCAGTCTGGTGGGGATATGTTCTCAGTTGAGGTTCCCTCTTCCCAAATGGTTCTGGCTTGTGTTGAGTTGTCAGAAAACTAGGCAGCACAATGTTCCCTTGCCAACTTGATACACAAATGCATCATTATTCAACTATAACCTTTCTTTTCTCATTTCCTCCCAAGATGGTATGTTAATATTACAATATAAACTAATTCAACTTCTAGAAGTCCCATAGTCTAAAAATTCAACCACGTTAAAAGTTCAGCTGGGCAGTGGTGGCACACACCTTTAATCCCAGCACCTGGGAAGCAGGCAGATCTCTGTGAGTTCGAGGCAAGCCTGAGCTACAGAGTGAGTTCCAGGACAGGCTCCAAAGCTACACAGAGAAACCCTGTCTCAAAAAACAAGTAATAATAATAATAATAATAATAATAATAATAATAATAATAATTCAGTCTCTCTAAAATACCAAAAGTTTCTTTAAAAATCTAAAGCCTCTCTAAACATTCCAAACTTTCATAACTGTGGCTTCTTGTAAAATTAAAAATGTTAAATACTTTCTTGCTCCAAGAAGGAAGAATCAGGACACAGCCCACAATCAGATGAAATCAAAACCAAAATTCAGTGTAAGGCTCAATGTCAGACTTCTGAAACTCAATGTTCTGACCTCAAAGTGTTTGCCATAGAACACATAGCACATCTTATAGGCTCAGACTGGTTCACAAGGCTTCACACTTGTGATACTGACATCTCCAAAGTGCTGTGATCTTCTGCTGCAACCAGGCTGCACTTTCACTGATAGCCTTTTCTAGGCTCTCTTTGGGGACTATGATCNTGACACATGGTGCCAAGCCTCAACTTCACCCCAGGAACCCCTAAATTTTCAAATGTAACTGAGGCTGCACCTTCACAAATTGCCTCTTCAGGGACTCTACTTTTGCCACACAGTGCTAAGACTTAACTGCTCTTCATGATTTTTTCATGCCTTCAAAACCAGCACCACCTGGGTTACTCTTATACATTACCAAGTTTGGCTGCCAACATGAGAGACAGCCTCAGCCCCCTCTGGACCACAGCTTCTCAGTGAGGCTAGTCTCTCCTTAACCACTGCTAATTTCTTAGCTCCAGGTAACCAGGATCAATTGCCCCAGTAAAACCAAAGTTTCAGTTCAGTGGTGATGGTCTTTTGTTAATCATGGCTGATTCTTCAGCTCCCACTGACCCAGAACCACAGATTCTTAACTCAAAATGTCACACAAATGGCCCTGATAGTCTTTACTTCTTTCTGAAACTTCACAAGTCAGGCCTCCATTGTCTGCATTTCTTTCAGTGTTCTTGTCTCCTAAGCTCCCACAGAACAGCCTACTGAGCTCTGAGCACTCAATGGCTTTTTCAGCTTGTGAAGTTCAAATGCCACACAATTCTCCCAAAAATACATGGTCAGATATGTCACAGCAACACCCTCCTCCTGGTACCAGTTTCTGTCATAGTTGGGTTTCTACTACTGTGATAAAACACTGTGACAAAAAACAACTTGGAGAAAGAAGAGTGTTTACTTCTCTTTTCTTTGTAGTCTGTCTTCCAGGGAAGTCAAGGCAAAAACTCCAGACAGGAACCTGGAGGCAGGGACTGATACAAAGGCCATGGAGGAGTGCTATTTACTGGTTTGCTCATCATGGCTTGTTCAGCCTGATTTCTTATAGCACCCAGGACCACTGGTCCAGTAATAGAACCACCACAGTGAGCTGGGCCTTCCCACATCAATCATCAATCAAAGAAAAATGCACCACAGGCTTGACTTGCTCATGGGCCAATCTGATGGGGGCGTACTCTCAACTGAAGTTCCTTCTTCCCAAATGACTCTGTCTTATGTCAAGTTGACATAAACCTAGCCAGAACTCAAGTCATATCTCATAGGCTATTAGGGATGAGAAAACCTTAAATTATCACAAGTGTCAGTCACTTATCACAGGAACCGTTTTTTTTTCTTATATATCTCTTTGTAAGTGATACTTTGATGAACTCAGAAGTTCTTGAGGAAAGGAGTGTGGAGCATACACCAACAAGCCACNTGTCACAGGTACTTCTGGCATGCTCAGGTAGAAGGGACAGTTTCTGAAGGACAGTTTCTTGAAGCATCTATGAGTATTGACTCTTACCTTGTAACGTGTGTTGTCATGGCAGCATCCATGTCAGCCTTCTTATAGCAGTACTGTTCAAGAAGTCATGGGGCTGATAGGTTACTTGCGCATAGTTGCTCCCTGACTTATGATTGGGTTATGACACTAAAAACTCATGAGTTGAAAATAATACATTTACATGCCTGGCTTACTGAGCACTGTAGCTCCACAATACTGCACTGTGGAGTGCACACTTTTTCCCTTGTGAACTTGAAGCAGACTGGGCATTGTGGCTTGCTGCCACTATTTTGCATGGTAAGACTAACACCTGCCTCTCAGTAGTCTGGGAAAAGACCAAAATTCAAAGTTCAAACAGTGCCTACTGAATGCATACTTTGTATAGTTATAAGGAGGATAAATCAGAATTGAACCTATTATTTGTCAGGGACTCTATCTTTGTGTTTGATTCAAAATATCAGTACATGATTTAAAGCCCTCTTTATTCCACATGTTGCTTAATTTTGTAGAGATGAAGACCCTATTTATGAATGAGGGTGAGAAAAAAAAGGTCTAGACAGGCATAAACTTGTTTAAGGATTTCAATTTAGTGGCAGAATCCTGGGGTTCTTACATATAGGGATGTCAGGCCCTGAACATAATGTCATTTAATCTCTTAGTATAGACATTAATTTGGTGACTTCTTGGCATGGCAGGCCCACATTGAAATGGAGATCAGTGCTTGTCTGTTGTCAAGAAGTCCTATGCAGTTAGAATGGAAAATATGGTTGCTCAAACAAAGAATTGCAAGCGGAACGATGCCATATCCTCTAGCTCTGTGCAGAGCAGAACTGGAAAAATGAAGAGGGAAAGGGGCCTCAGGTCACAGGGCTGGTGACTCTGTGCTCTCATTTCAGTCAGAGNTCTGTTGCTTTGTGTGCTGCATCTTCCATTTTCACGGAAGGGAGCACTGACAATTTCTAGGGCTAATGTTGGAAACGTGTTTCCCTTAGCCATTTCATCTTAATAATAAATAATAATATAATACTGATACTCAAAGGAATCAATATTACAAAAAAACCCATAAAAAGTAGCATTGAATTTATAGTATTTGCATATCTTAGAAGAACAGTAGAGGCATATGGGTCCATGAATANAGGCTTTTCGTTTATGTGGGTTTGAACCCGACTAGGCAGGGCTCAAATGGGATTTTTCTCCAGGTAGAATTTATTTTTTCCCTTCTTTTCTGTTTTCTCTTCCTCTCTTTCCTTTTTAGTATTGGGGAGGTAACCCAAATCCTAATGCATGCTGGATAAGTGCTCTGCCACTGAGTCATTTTCCCAGCTCTGCAGTGAGGGGTTTGACATTGTTCCTCTCTCCACATTAGCCAAATATCTCTCCAAAGGTCCAGGGGCTTGTGATACTAGAGGCATTGTTAGTGTTGTCCTTTACCCTCAACATGCCATTTGACAGAAAGGTGACAGATAGCATTCTTGGAGGTCTCACTATCTCAGCTGTGTATTGTGATTTTTCTTTGGGCCACCAGCTCACAAANAATGACTCAGAGACTTATTATTAATTATCAAAAGTAAGCCTTAGCTTAAGCTTGTTCCACAAGCTCTTTTAACTTAAATTAACCTGCTTTTATTAATCTACATGTTATCATGTGGCTTTTTACCTTTCTTTCATTCTGTATATCCGACTCCCTCCATGTCTCATTGGTGTCTCCTCTGTACCTCGATTATCTCCTCCTACTTCCTGTCTCTGCCCGGAAGTCTGANCTATACCTCCTGCCTAGCTTGTGGCCATTCAGCTCTTTATTAAACCAATCACAACAATNTATCTTCACACAGTGTACAAATATCCCACAACAGTGTATCTAGAGACTCTTTGGGGAAGTAGATGNTGGGCATCAAGGACTCGGGCTTGGGGAACTATTGCTTGATGGGTATAGAGTTTCAGTTTTGCAAGATGAGAAGGTTATAAGGATTACATATTAACGGTAATGAACCTTATACTTAAAAATGGATAAGAAAGTAAATTATATAATGTTTATTTTATCATAATTAAAAAATAAGCAGCAGCAGTGGTGGCACACACCTTAATCCCAGCACTTGGGAGGCAGAGGCAGGTAGACCTGGTCTACAAAGCTAGTTCCAGGACAGCCAAGACTACACAAAGAAACCCTGTCTCAAACAAACAAACAAACAAAAACAAACAAACAAACAAAGCAGCAATGCAAATGCCCCTGGGAGGCATATTAATTATTTTTGTCATGGTTCTATTATTCAGTTATGTATCAGGAATCAGGAATTGGGTCATGTGAACATAAGTAACTTAGTCCAATTCCTCAGTTATTCAGCATATGTCTGAGTGCCTACTGTACCCAGGAGCTGTACTTGTCTCAAGATATCAATAATAATAAAAAAAACCCTCAAACTTACTCTCCTAAAGACTCAAATATGCAATTTTTCTTATATTTCAAGACGGTAAAGACAAGGCCNAAAAAGAAGAGGATGAGTATCCCAGGGGAGTGGAAGGATGTGAGGGAGCAGACCCATGGATNTGGAGAAGGACACCATTGTAGAGAAGGCAGCTGTNAGAGATATGGAAGAGGGGACCAGTGGAGCAGTGGAGATGTGGAGGCCAGCTCTGGTTGGCCTGGCTTTGAGGGAAGACGAAGAACAGGACAAGATGGAGGAACAGTGAGAGGTGGTCAAGACCAGTGGGACTGTGAGTTTTAGGGTAAAGAATAGATATACCAGAGGAGGATGGAGAGATCTGAGAAAGGGGAAGAAGATAAAGTCCTTTGTTGTTCCTTGAGGCCAGGAGGATATGACTTGATGNGATTTGTCAGGATTGTAGGGAACAGCCACTGTGTGGAGAGTAGACAGAAGCCCATGACTACAAAGCTGTGAACCAGCCTTAGAGGATACAGAACTGAGGCTCCTGGGAAGAAGATGATTTTCCCCTCTTTACAGCCACCCTGTGTCTGCCTGCTGAATGACAGGGGCCTAGCTNNGATGTGTTTATCTTTTATTCCCAGGTATTCTCTGGCTTCCTCCCTAATTCCCTTGGGCATCCTTGGAGGTNGAGGTTAAGTGTACCCTCAGGCTCTCCCAGAGAGGTGATGGTTATGCTGATTCGCAGCCTCTTGGCTTTAATGAGCTTCCTGGAAGCTCCTGTCAAGGGTGTTAACTTCCCTCGGGAAGAGAATCATCATTCACCAGGGAGAAAATGGGTATCTTGTGGCTGTGGGCTCTTAACCAGGTTAAAGCTGCAGGACAAATGATGACTGAACATCCTTCACGCAGAGAGGAATGAGNCTTCTCAGAGACAGGAATGCAAGTCCTCAGAAGTCTGCATCTGGGGAGGATGCAGGAGCTGGCTTTTTCCTCCCTTGGGCGTGCATCAGTCATGGAAGGAGGTTATGTACTGTCCGTCCCATGCAATCTTAGTGTGAGACCACAGCAGGAACAATATGCCTCGCAGGTTAAGGTTTCTGTTTGCAGTTAAGACAGTTAAGAATAAGTCCCNGTCTGTCCTGTGCAGGTTAAGGGTTCTGTTTGTAGTTAAAGAATAAGTTCCTGTTTGTCCAGTGTTAAGTCCTTGCAAGTTAAAGTTTCTATTTGTAATTAAGAGTAAGTTCCTGTTTCGTAAACAGCAAAACATGATTTCAACCTACACTAAACTCAACTCACACTACTCATGTGAACCCCGTTCACATGATGTATATCCTTACCCTTGTTTCTTCCCTTTCATTGTATTTTTGTAACAGTGTGTATCAGCCAACTNTCTTGCCTCTTGAACACCTTATCTCTCCTATAAAAAGGATCTCAGGAGGCCAGCAAGGGCTGCTCTTAGGGTGAGACAGCCAGCTGGCCAGTCCCAGGTGTACCCCCAAATACAGCTTGCTTTAATTGGCCAATTGTGGATTTGGTCTTTTCTCCTTGTGGTTTTCAGGTTTAACATTAGTANACCAAGGGCAACACCCTTCTTTCTTGATATGTAAAAATGCCCAGTAATGAAAAGGGAAGTAAAATAGAAATACAGGGAAAAAAGGATGGAACCTTGATCTACCCAAGCAGAGAAATTGTCTTGTATAGACCAGGGCTTCTCACTCTCACCATGGGCATCACTTTGGAGTAGAATTTCTTGTGTTGGCTGCTATTCTATGGATTATGGTCTATTTAACAGAACCTCCAGCCTCTACAGTTTGATATCAGTGGCATCTTTCTAGATGTAACAAAAACAGTTCTNGGAGTGTGACAAAGTTGCTCCTCGTTGAGACTCACTGACTTAATCTGGTAATTGGGGAAGTCAGGGTTTTACTTCATATCCTCTCTGGCTGGCTGATGGTGTCAGTAGATTTAAAACTGGGTTGTTGGGGGCTGGGATACAGCNCAGTAGTAGAGTACTTACCTAGCATGTGCCAGGCCCTGGGTTCCACCTACAGTACCCTAAAAATCAAACACAAACCAAAAAGCTAATAGTGTTTTTGTAATCTGCTTCTGGGATAGCAGGCCCATCCCAAGACAATAGTGCCTGTGTTTTAAGTAACACTTCTGTGATTCCTACATTCTGGACATCCCAACATAAAAAGCAAGCCTGCCAGGCACGGACACCAAAGCTAACACACTTCCTGATTGCCAGGGAGGGAGTATGCTCTCCTTCCTCCTCTCCTGGATCCATGCAATAATTAGCCAAAGTAAAATGAATATTAGCCCATGCTTAACTGCCTTACTGTGCGCTTGCCAGCACTGACCCAGTAGTGCTAAACCAATTATTTTTTGAACTTTATGGCTTTAAATAATCCCTTGCTCTAAAATTCCCTGTACCCCTCAGCTACTTAACCACAGGCCCCTCTGCCCTAAATCCTTTTCTTATACTTTGTAGCTTTTTAAGCAAGGCTCCTCTTTAAGAAGACATAATCCCTTCTCTGTAGAAAACATGAAAGACCTTGAACAAATCAAGATTTCTCCATGGAGAATTCAGTTAATCCTGTGCTTAGAGCCTAACAAGGAAATCCATCTCTCCACCAAGCACGCCATTACCCGGACTAATGCCTGACTTGAATAACAAGCAAATTATTGTGCTTTTAATTGTACCCTGCCTGGTCACAAAGCACATCTGAGAGAGGAATGTGGCGGTTCTTCCCGAGAAGCAGGTCAAGCCTCTAATCCTCCTTTTCTTTTCCCCTTCCCCTCCCCCCTCCAGTCCTCTCTCTTCCCAGCAGCACAAGGCAAGGAAAAAAAAAGACAGCTAAATTATGTTTAAAATGGGAGAGTCTAAAGAAGAAAAAAGGCAGTAAATACTGACTTGGGAAAGGGCGAATTATCCCCCGTCTCTGTGGTGTGGCTCATTTGAGAACAATCAATGTTATCATAACCCCATTACCAGAGGGCGATCTTTTTTTACCCTACACCAGGCTTCTTGAGCATCTGTGCTATTGACAGTTTGGGCTGGATAACTCTTTGCTGTGTGTGTATGTGGTGGGTCTCTCCTGAATGCCGTAGGATGTTCCACGCTCTGTCAAGTCGTGTCAATCCAATATGTTCCAATATGGTACCTAAGTCTCTTGGATATAGGTGGCATTGCCAGTTACCCTGGTGGAGAACTACAGATCAAACCCTCCATATTGGGGTATATTTGCTGCGCATGATTTTCCTCCTCTACAGAAACTCAATAAAATCAGTATTTTTTAAAAAATATAAACCAGGGAGACAAGTGAGTCCTTTATGTATGTAGAATGGCATCAAATAAAAAGACAATAAAACATGCATTGTCAAGAGTCGAGGAGTGCATGCCCCTGTCTCAGANTTCAGGCTGCAAAGAGCCTTAGTATTTCATTCTCTGTCCGCTAGCGTCCCTGCATTCAGAAAACTTTTGAATGCCTCTACCTCACGGTCTTCGAAACTGGGCTTGCTTTGGGTGAGAGACNGGTGATGGAAAGGTTTCCAAGATAAGAGCCATTGCCCAGAAGTGCTGATGCCCAGGATAGTTGAGATNGGATGGAGAAGTGGTGGGTCTCAAGCTCATTCAGACAATGCCCGCCAACAGTCCTGTCTGGGGTCTGAAAATCAGCACCATGGAAAGCGCCCCACAGCAGAGACATTATTCATGCGTTGCGGTGCACTTTCATTGCAGCCTTAGAGGCAAACGTTGTCTCACTCTGAGGTACAAAGAACCAGCTTATTTTTAGAAACTTACTGGAAGCTTTGTTGTCTGTCCTTTAGTGGCCTCGGGCAAATGTGGGGTGGGAAAGCATTGCTGTTAACCTCTATGCCCAATAGATGGCGGTGTACATCTTCCTGAGAAGCCAGGCTTGGCGGCAGCTGGTAAGACCTCCTTAGGCTAAGGAAGACAAGTGCCACTCGGTGTCCTTTGGAAGACAGGCATTGCCTCCCATTGTTGGCACAAACAGCTCTAAACAATTGTACTGACCACACAGCTTCAAGCCACATTCCAGGGAGCTGCTGACCNCTCTGGAGTGAATGCTAGGAAAATGAACCAAGCTGCTAATTTGCTTGATTGGGGGAGGGGGAGGTGGGGAAAGGACGATCTTGAGTAACAATGGGCATGCTTTATTATTCCAACAGGAATAGGGGCGATGCTATTTTAGCCCCTCTTCCAACTACTGTAGTAAATGAAAGCAGCCACCTAATTAGGCCCGAATCACTAGCTGGCAGAGGAAAGATTCTGCCGAGCATTAGGCTGGAGTGGGGGAATTTAGAGAACTGAGTGCCATTTTGGAGGAGGAGAATGGGTGGGAAGGGAAAGGAGGCCAGGCTGACAGAAGGCCTTTGTAGGGCTCCGACGCCTGCAGTGTGTGGGCTGAGCTGGCCCTGACCCCGAGAGAACAAGGGAGCAGTGGTTCCCCGAATTCATTTCCTGCAGGAGAATGACTCTCTAAACTGAGGGGGGAAAAGCATGTGCTGGAAGACAGGTCTCTGAGTTGCTTTAAAAAGTGTTAGAAATGGAGATGAATTGGCTTGGGAAAGAGAGCCCAGCCAGGGTGTGGCCTGGCCGCCCTGCTGGTGGGCTGGTCTGGGACCCCACAGGAAGACTCTCCAACACACAAGAAGGGCATTACAGGCTGATCTGAGACTAGTTTGGCTGTTGGTCGGAGTGAAGTAAATGCCTAGTTACAGACTGGCCCTGACTAATAGCTCTTNTCTAGCAGGGCCTGTGAGCCGTTGCCAGGCCAGCAGCATCAGGAACTACACAGCAAAACAATGGGCAGGTAGGCACTGCTGAAATCTTCCACTCGAAGGCTCCATGAATTGAAGTGTTAATTTATTTGTTCAGCAATGACTTCTTGTTTTTTAGTTCGATATCACTTTAATTGAAATACTTCACTAATGCGAGTTCTCACAACTGTAAACTGTCAGTTTTCACAGCTGTTGCCTTTTTCAAGCAATCTGGCAAATGTGTATGGGTAAAAACACAAACTTGGAAGGTTGAGAAGGAGCCGGCTCAAGCTTCTTTTCCCACTCAGCCGGCCCACAGCCCCCCTCCCTTCAGAAACATATGCTCCTTTTCTATAGCCACACCCACTTCAATTCTGGGCGCATCTGCTGTGTTTGGCTGCTAGATGTCCATCCTTCATCTTCTAGTGTGTACCTGGCTTTCTTCAGGGGACACGTGTCTTTAATGAGTTGGACTTCAGCCTTCGGTGCTGGGGTAGACATGTTCTCCAGATGTGATAAAAATTCTTATATTTCACCCATTCTGGCCTCATGGTTGAACATTTTGCCAGAATTAGGAAATAATGGTCATAAAACTGCAATGAGACCCAGCTAACTTTGAATTTCAGATAAGTGAGATTATGTTCTTTTATTGTAAATGTATCTGAAATAGTGCATGGAACATACACAAAAACCTGTTGTCTATCTGGAATTTAAATTTAATGGAACATTATATATTTTGCATGGTGATGCTATCAGTTCCTAAAACTGTATTTGGCCCCAACTGGTCAAATTAGAATCAGACTAGGATGTTCACTGTAGATTTAGAGAAGGATGTGCTTAAATAAACTCAAGAAGAATCGGCTGGGTTACTGAAGTGGGAGGAAATGTGCTGTGACTGTTAGTGGCCATTTTTCCTACCACAAGGAAGCCAATGTCACAAAAAGCAGAGAGTTCTCATGTGACCCGGTAGATTGTGCCCACTGGGCATAGCGTCTGTTTAGTCAAGAGAGTGTTGAGTGGNTATCAGACAGCAAAAATAGCCATTGCCCACAGTANCCCTCTATTATTGCTCATTCTTTTATTCATGTGAGCCTTAGTTCATCCCCAGGACAGTGTTGGCAGAAGTAAGATTAGCTATGCAGTNTGAGCAGNAGCAATGTTAGCTTTGCTTGTGATGTGAATTGAGACTTGAATTTCATACTTCCTCCCCGTTTGGTTGAGTGACTTTGGAATCATTGTGGCATTTTCAGAGTTAAATTTTGAGGTCTGAAAGCCAATGAAGAGATGATCCTTCCCCACAGAATGGATGCAAAGATATGTGAGATAAAAGCATCTATTACAGGCCCTCCTGTGCAGTAGGCACCCTGAGAGGCCTTCTTCCTTCAAGAATGTGCTGTATCTTGCATGACTTGGTCCTGAAAACCTGACTGGGGGTGGCAAGGGAAAGAAGAAAGAACAGACCCTAAAGAAGGGATGGGCATGTTGACACAGAAAAGCGGGGGCCAGGCAGGCTGTGGGCACTCTGATGGAGTAATATGTTCTACTACAATAAAAGGGTTGACTTCTCAGCGCTTTTGTTATGTACAGCACAAGAGGAAGAGTTAGCTAATCTTGGTAAGAGCTTTCTGTAGGCAAGTAGTCTTACGCTGTAAATATTGGGAGGAAGAAGTCGCAGTTGCCAGCTTTTGCACACACTGATGGAATTGTTTTGCACACACTGTCAACATTCACACTCAGATCAGAGGAAGGCTTTGCCAGTTCTGAGCCTGACTCCTATAAGGAAGGTCTTGCCAAATTTCCATGGGCCTGACATGGCTGTACTCACGTCAAACCATATAATCTACTCTGTACTTTATTGGTTCCTTACACATTCACCCAGGCCTCCCAGTCCTCACAGGGGCATTCATCAATTCTCTTCCATAACTTAGTCAAGGCCTGAGGACTGGTATGGGCTGCACCATTAGATGAGCATTCATGTATCACTCTTCACTTCCTGTTTCAGCACAAATCTGTCTCCCTCTGTCTGAAGCTTTGCCCTTCTGCTCTTTCAGCACTNTTATGAGTAGCAGAACGTTTGATGGTTGTTCTCTTTCTGGTATCCCAGTGGCATCTCCTCAGTTTTAATTATTGGGATATTTGCAATGGGTGGATAAGACATTTCTTTCCTTGNTGGCCAATTTAAGTGAAATGAAGAAAGGACTGCAAGAGCACTTGTGACAATGTGTGATGCTTTCCTTGGAATTTTGAGACAAGGGAGGAGTTAGATGTGGATTTGCCCTTTAAGTGTAGGAATGGCTAACAGCATTCCTTCTCCTCCCTTCATAGAGTACCCGATGAGCAAAGTGAACCCCTCAGGGAGGCTTTGGCCCAGTGACNGGGCAGTAGGAATGGAATCCAGACCTCTAATATCCAGGCCCAGGCTCTTCACTGGAAGCTTTATGGAACCAGCAGCATGCTTGTCCTGCCAGAGGGCTCAGCTTGCCTGCTTGCTCTATTCTGAAACTCAAGGATGTATGCTATACCAGATGGGGCCTGTGTCCAGTGGGACGGGAGGTTGGAAGAAGCAGAAAGTTTTAAGGGTCTTTGAGATTGCACAACCATGGGCTGAGGAATCACAAGCTAAACTTCAGGAATCCGCTCATAAAAGATCTGTTTGTCCAGTGTCCTGGCTGAGATATAAGCCTCCAGGTGGGAGAGGTCAGCTTTCAAAAAGCTTGAGACAACACTGTTACTCCATACTCTGCTTTGTTTTGAACTTTCCTGCCCCCCTCATGCCCTCTTCTTATTCCCCTTCTTTTGGTTTGGATAGAGGATTCATCAACGAAGGAGATCATCTTTTTCCTACTCCATCCTCCTCTAATTCTCTCACNCCACCTCCTCCTCCTCTGCTTGGCTCAAAGCGGGAGGGAAGGGAGCAACAGTCTCTGAGAGGAGCCTTATCCAGTCCTTAGTCTTCTCTGGCTGTGAGTTTAGAAAGTTTGTGAATCTAAGCTTTTGTTTCAGCATCTGTGAGATGGACACAAACATGTCTACTTTGTAGGTCTCTTGGGGGAGATTAAATTAATAAATAGGAGACTAAATATGTTAATTTACTGGTACATGCTGTTCTGGTAGAAGATCTACCTCAACTCCCCTCCCCCATCTCTTTCCCCAAACCCATCCCTTCAAGGCCTGCCAAACATGGCTCCTTCCCCAGAGGGTTCAAGACTACTCCCACAGGGTATTTAAGCTGTATCCCTGAAAACAGACATGTGGTTTTTCTGGTCTCTCATCCCGGTCTCCTTTCTGAGGGGCTGGGAAATCACCTGGGAACCCTTTACCCATTAAACCGGGCCTTTTCCTAATTTGATCTGATTTGGATTGCTGCATCAGCGGAGAGGCCTATCAGGGTGCAAAAAAACTTATCACATGCCAGTTGCTGATACAGAATAATTTCACTGTTCTGGATTCATGAAAGCTAGATGATGGGGGACACAGTGAGTACTGTTGACATGGAAGTATTCTTAGATGCAAAGGACAGTGATGGCCTAGCAGCTCTCTTCAATGCTATGGATCCACATTAACCTTCACTGTCGCCTATGAGGTAAACATCCCCTTTTCACAGATGTGAAAACCGAGGCTCACAAGGTATAACTGCTTTCCCAAGGCTACACAGCTTGTGCAGAGGCTTGTCTAGCCTCCCTTCCCCTTAGCTGCTCAGTGTCAGCCACCTCTGACACTTCCCAGGGCCTGGAAAGATTTGAGCTGATGTACAGGAAAGAACCACCTTTTATGGTTGCTTAGGAACACTGGAAACCCAGCTCTCATTTCTTCCCAGAGCCTTTATCTGTTAACTTAGGGCTTCCAGGGTGAAGTTCACCTCTTCTAACAAGTGACATATTTCTTTTAAGTCTCACTTAAAGTACTTGCTCCTCTGTGTGTGTGAGCTGTGCATGCTCTTGAGCAAGCNTCAAGCTCAGTCTTGTCAAGGCAAGTCAGTTGGAGTGGTGGTCTGTTTCTTTATGTCCCCTAAACTTATTTCTAACAATTTAGGGGTTCATCTGGGAATGCAGCCCACTCAAGGAGGTACTTTAGATTCTCTCATAGGGGAGACACAATTCTTTAGGTTTTTT
>LZPO01007985.1:489242-503013 GCA_001675575.1 Neotoma lepida | reverse complement strand
CTTTAATGTATACCCAACTACATGCCACATAACAACATCAATGAAAGACCATGTGAGACACTGGTCCTCCAAGATTATAACAGAGTTGAAAATTCATATTGCCTGGTATTTTACTGTACCTTTCTGGCATTTACACCAGTGCTTACCTGTGTATCACAGCTGCCTACAGTATTCAGGACAGTAATATCCCAGGTTTGTAGGTCAGCAACAACAAACTACATCATGCAGTCTAGGTGTTTTGTAGGCTTTATCATGTACGCATAAGTGTGCTGTATATCAATTTGCACAACAACAGAATCACAGAGATACATTTCTCAAACTATTTCCTGTTATTAAATGACACATGACTGTGTACCACTTGGGGATTTTATTAAAATACAGATTTTGCTTCCATCAGTCCAAAATACAGTTTCAGTGTCTATAATTCTTTTAGAAATTAATTCTGTGTGTGTGTGTGTGTGTGTGTGTGTGTGTGTGTGTGTGTGTGCAAGTGTCAGTTCTCTCCTGCCACCTTGTGGGATCCTGCAATTGAACTTAGGTCATCTAGCCTGCTCACAAATGCCTACCCACAAAAACCTCTACCCCGAGTCATCCTACCTGCCTGTGTCTGCTTCATCACATTTCTTAACAAGTTCTGATGGCAATGCTGACAATCCATTGAGCACACTTTATAGTGGTAGGTTTAAAAACACTTCCTTAGAACTCAGCTCAATTCATCAAATTCTTAAGAGCTATCAAAGACAAGTTAGGTGAAAAAGCATACAAGTTTGAGTGAAACTCACAGAAGACTATGAGTAGTAGTAGACACAGCCAGGTACGGATGAAGAGCCCAGAGAGAAACTAACACCACTACAAAGAAAGCTACACTTGTACATGTACTTGATGGGGAAATATCTGAACAAAGCTACTAGGAACTATGCCTATAAAAATATTTATAAAACTACAGACCAAAACTATAATAAAGAAGTTCAAAACCAGTGATTTCTTTTCCCGGAGCACCTGAATCCTTCCCAAAGGTAAAGACTGGGACATAGATAGAGCCATGTAAGTTCTCTTTGCTGTCCTAAAGCAAAATGGCAGGGAAAGGGAATGATTTGGAATGACCGGTTCTCAGTTACCACACATAGCAGACGATGAATTAGACCCAAGAACTGCCTCTCTGCTCACTGTGTCCCTTATTCATTATGTCAAGAATTCTTCTGAGGTCAGATGTCCAGAGACTTTTGAAGGCAATGTAAAAATGGATCCTAAGAAATCAACACTTAGATCGTCACCTTTCAGTTGGTTTCAGACAGGGTTCCAAGTCATCCAAGCTGGCCTAAACTGTTATGTACCAAGAAGACCTTCAGTTCATTTCTGACAAGCCAGCAATGACAACCTGTCATGTTACATGGGTTCTTGGGATCCAAACTCCAGTCCTTACCGTTGTAAGGTAAGCAGTTGGTTCCCCTGGAACTAGAGTTGCAGACAGTTGTGAGCTCCCATGTGGGTGTTGGGAATTGAACTCAGGTCCTCTGGAAAAGCAGTCAGTGCTCTTAACCTCTGAGCCATTTCTCCAGCCCCTTTCCCACCAGATTTTTAAAGACAGGGTTTTTAATGAACCAGAGCTCACCACTAGCTAGAATGGACGACCAAAAAGCTCCAGGGATTCTCCTGCCTCCAGCTCCTCAGTGCTGGGATTGCAGGTACATGACAACACACTTGTCTTTTTACATTGACACTAGTGATTTAAATGGGTCTTCATGCTTGGACAGCAAGCACTTTTGAATCTGTGCCATATCCCCAGTCCCTAGTACTCAATTTTTTATGGAATATTCCTTCATTAATATACAAAGCCCTATGTGACCTATGACTAGTCATTCCACCTCATGCAAGTATTCTGTTAAGCATGAGGTGTAACATTAAGACCTAAGAAATTTGGACTTCTGATTAAATTTTCTAAGTTTATATATATTGGAAAATGGAGAGGTGGTACTAATTTTGCCCCTTCCATATAACTATGTCTAAGCTATGCACCACTCTTGAAGACAAAGTGAAGATTATCCAACATTATTTTACATATATATAAGTGGGAAGCTGGAGAAATGTCTCACTGGTTAAACTGCTTACCTTACAACGGTAAGGACTGGAGTTTGGATCCCAAGAACCCATGTAACGTGACAGGTAGTCATTGCTGGCTTGTCTGAATTCCAGCCTCAGAAGACAGAGACAGGGAATCCCCAGAATAAGCCAGCCCAACAAGACTAGCCATATTGGCAAGCTCTGGGTTTAACTGAGAGACCCTGCCTCAATAAATAAAGAGGAACATCAGCGTTGGGCCTCCAAATGTATATACACACATACAAACATACTACACACATGAGAATGAAAATAGAAAATTAGATAAAGCGATATTTGTCATCTACTCAGAAACCTCATCTCTAAAATATGTCATTAAATGGAAATAAAAGCATTTCCAAATGGCCAATGAGCTATAAGATAAGATAGTATCTACAATAAGCAGCACGGTGGCAAGTGCCTGCAATCCTAGCACTCAGGATCCTGGAGCAGGAAAATCTGGCAGAGTACATACTCAAAAGTGATTGCACCACTCCTGATGACCATCTCCAGTGGAAGACATTCGGGATAAGAGGGCAGCTAATGTGCAGAGGCAGGGGCTGCTGCTGCACAGCCTAGACTCTACAGGGCAGCTCCCTCAACAAAGTGAAAAGGCTTGAATGTTGCAATAGCAAGTAGACTAGAAACCTGAAATACAGTAAAATAATATTCTGTTTCTCCAAAAGTAAAAATAATATAGGCAAAGCATTTGCATTTTCTTATCCTCTTTGCCATGTGATTTGATTAGAAAGACAGTTTCTAATAAAAATGATGTGATCGTAGTTCTCACCCAACAACTTAGAGGAAGGCAGTATGGGCCATCACAGGCTGGTCAAACAGAGACAGCTCAGGCAGAAGTCTCCATCCAGCATGCTTTTCTTCTCTAAATGATCACTAATCATTTCTACTGCAATCAGAACCTAATCCAACTGGTTTCCCAAGTGTACTTAATTCGAACAAAATTAAACCAAATAGTTTTCTAATTGAATCTAATCAAAATTAATACACAATTCAGTTGGTGTCACTGTTTACAATGGCTCAAAAGTACATTTTTTTAAAAAAAATTTAAGTGATTATAAAAATGAAATCTATTATAGAACTTTCAGATAGGTAAAAAGCATAAGTAATGATAATCTATACTGAAAAAATTTTGTGTATACCTTCCCACAGAACCCAACTAATACAAAATTTTAATAATCTCCAAATAATTCTGGAATTATAAAAAATTTGCTTACTTGTCCTCTGCCAGGATTTTCCTTTGGAACAAGCAGAGAAACCACTGGTCCATATTTCTGACACTCCTCTTTGACATCTTCTACAACATCTGGTTATAAAACCACACAACAGCAGGCAATTACTACTTGAAAATACAGTGACACAGAGATAAGTAATGAAGTTATGTTCCTTACCTTAGGAAAAAAAGCTTAAGAATATAAATTCAATGCATTAACAATTTCTTTTAATAGTCTACATTAATAGTTAAATAATTCAAAATTGAAAAGAAAATTCCCAACTGTCATTCTGTTTCTCCTCTTGAAGTCAACCAGCACAAGTTATTGCTGTGGTCAGCCAGAGTGTTACCAGCACACACAAGCAAATACAATTGTATGTATTTTAAGCAAGAATTTTGACTTTAATATTTCTGAAGTATATCTTTGTGGATTTCTATATTTAAAAAAATTAGATGTATTTATTTTATGTTTTTGTGTTTTGCCTGCATATATACATGTGCATGCAGTGCCCCCTGAGGCCAGAAGAGGGCACTGGATCCTCTGGAACTGGAGTTACAAGACCACTGTGAGCTGACATGTGACTGCTGATCCATCTCTCTGGACAGTTTTCCATATTATTAAATAAAGTCTTCTCATTTGTTTTTATGACTGTATACTTTTGGGCAATTTACTATATTTAAGAAATTACCCAATGTCTCTTACTGATGACTACTTAACTATTTCAAAACCTTTTGATATTATAAATAATACTATTTACAATTCATTTAACTTCATTATTTCTCACAGCTGATATTCTAGAAATAACATTGCTAGGTCAAAACTGACATAAACTTGCAATGTTGTAAGAATTATCAGGCTGTTTTTCCTAAAGATCTAATATAAACCCTTTCAAGCCGTGTAAACAAAAATTTGATTTCCTATTCCCCACAGTTTTTGCTGTTTATGTGCCCAGCAACAAAGACACAGCAATTTGGTTTGAACTGATGTCATTCGCTCCCTTCTACCATAAATGTTTATTGGGTGCCTACAGTGCATTCTTTCAGGGTGCTACATTCCAGTGTTACTAGCTCATGAACAAGATCCAATTCTTAATCACAGTAATCAAGCCTGTTAGGTATGTGCACACTGGCTACTGTTGCAACTTTAACTGTTTTCCAACAAAAAAGATACAATCACGCTAAGCTGCTGTTACTTCATGTTATTTCATCCAACCCACCCTTTAGATAATAATCATTGAGCTCAAATGAAACCACTGCAGTGAAAGCAACACTGATCACTCAAGCTAGGCTGAGTGCCCTTTTCCTCTATAGTNATTTGTTACATGTCTCTCTTGTAAGGGACAGAAAAGACAGATCAAAGACATAATCTTATGGGTAAATCTCTATTAATTTGGTAAAATGAAATGTCAGAGTCCAAATGACTTTATGAATCAAAAAGCACAAATATTTTAGACATCAGAGTTCAATGGTCTTTTTAAATTTTGTGTTTAGAAAAAAAAAAGAATCTTATGAATAAAATTTATATCACACACACACTGGTCATAATCTGTGTGTAAGAAAGAAACACTACAATACAATCTGGGAAGCACTAACCTTCATATTCATCCTCATTTTCAAGATAATCATCATCCAGCACATTGAGGAGTCTGAGCACTGGAGTTGGAAGCATCACCAGATCTTCAATATGAGGGGCTGTGAAAGTTCATGACAAGATGGGCAAATGGAATAAATGATGAACTGACCAAATAAGGAGCCTGAGAACATATACAGACAATTACCAAATGACCAGGGAGGGGGAATTAATGACAGATATAACTTACCAAAAGGAATGCTAAAGAATGGGCTGCACAATGCCATCTCAGCAGGGATCCTTCTGCTTGGGTCATCATGAAGCATGCTAAAACACAACAACATCACTATGATTACTGCCAGATCTTCTGAAAGGGAAACTATCAGAAAAGGCTCAGTGTTCATCTCAGCACTGCCTCTATTATGGTGGATTACTAAATCATTCCCCNGTGGAGAACAGAAAGGCCACCTGAGCAAGAGTGCAATAAACCATGAGACATTTCTGACATATAGTCATGCTATGATTTAATGTTTCTAACTAATAAATGAAACATAAGAAAGTGATGTACATGCTATAGCACAGTGGGAGCGGGGGCTAGACAAATGTTTATGGTAGCACAATTAAAAACAAACAAACAAAAAGCAAAAACAAAAACCAGGAGATAGTAGTGGGATAACTGAATCTTGCCAAATTCCCCTAATCTTAAAACAATTTTATGTAAAAATCTACAGGCAATACCAGAAACAGACTACGGATAGTAGTAAAACTCATACAGTATAGGCATTCTTTTATAAGAAAGTAGAGAATAAACAAGTGTACAGATAATAAATGAAGGACAATAAGGCAGGAAAACAAAAAGCCAAACAGATACTCACTGGGAAGTACAGCATGCCAATTTTACAACAACAGATGAAACTACAAGGGACTACTGCACTCACACCAGGTAAATACAATGAGCCTCTGAGAAATCTTAGGAACTAGAGTAACCCAGGAACTAAGACTTCCTAAAATAAGCAGCCAAGACACTTTCACAGAAAATCCCAGTGAGAAAAACATATTGGGAAAAGAATTCAAATGATCAAAATGGGGAAAGACAGGAAGACAGACAGAGGGAAAGAGAGATTTATCAGAAAAAAACAAGGAAGGAGAAGAGCCAGATAGAAGGAGGGAGGGAAAAAATCCACCTTTCCCCTCTCTTATTTGTTGCTTTGAGACAATGTCTCACATGTAGCTCAAGGCAGCCTCAAACTACAGCTCTTTTGCTCAGCCTCCCAAACACTGGGATTACAGGCACACATCATCATGCCTGGCTCTCCTTTAACGTTACATAAAAACAGCAGAAGAATGACACTTACATAACTAGAAAGGCTATCTTAATTGATCTGTTTTGTTTGACACAAGGTCTCACTATGTAGCTCTGGCTGGCCTGGAACTCACAGAGATCCTCCTGCCACTGCCCTGGAGTGCTGGGATTAAGAGTATGTGCCACCTCACCTCAGTAAAATTCCTATCTCTAAGGGCGTTGCATCTACATAACTGGGCAAATTAGTAACAGTAATATAAACCCAAGAAAAAATAAACTTTAGCTGGTAAAGGTCTGCAAAGCAAGTTATACTATATCTAACATACCTTTTGATAAGGTCTCTGAGGTGATAGGCTGGAATTGCGGCATTCACCACTGCTTTACTGGCAAATATATGATCAATAATAGCAGAACTGTTTGCCTAAAAGAGGGATAAAAGTCTTCTTTAGGTTATTCAGCTCAGCTTGCATTTACTGAGCAGTAGCCATATGGCACTATTCCATGAGTAACATGCAATACCCTTCCAAGACTTTATAATCTTAATGGAGGAGACTGCATTATAGTGATTTCTAGAGGCACTGATACAATACCTGGCACTATGAACATCTCCAAAAAGAATGTGTAAAACTCAAGAAATCACACTGAGATGTAATTTTATGAATGAATGTAATAGGTGGGTCACAGTGCCTATTGATGAATCTTTGTTGATATTCAGGTAAAATAAACTGTCATTGAGAAAAAGGAGGCAGTATGAGAATGCTGCCTTTTAAANTTTTCACATTCCATTTGTAGATGACAACACTTAGTCCTTGAGTACTGTGATAGTTAATCTTCATTGTCAATTCAGAATCACTGAAGACACTGGTAAGGTACACCTCTTGGGTTTGCCCACTACCACATGTCTGGAGATTAACTGAAGGGAAAAGGTCTACACAGCATGTAGATGGCACCATCTCATGGGCTTAGGGACAGAATAAAGGGAAAAGGGAGACAGCCAACCAAGCACTAGAATGCCCCTTCTCTGCTTCCTAGCCACCAAGATGCAAACTGCTCTGCCACACTGCCACACCCTCTGACAGCATGGACCAATACCTCTAAAACTGTGATCCAAAGTAAATATTTCCACTAGATACAAAAATGTATCTAACAATATGTAGCAAGTACTATACTAACTCAGAATGCAGAACTGTCTAAATAACTAAAACAATCAGACACTCAACATAACTAGAATCTACTGGTAACTTACCATGGACCACACATTATGTGGAAAAACTACGCAACATTCCTTTTTTAGTCTTAATGCTCTTATAAGACATTACATTGTTAGTCTCCTTATATTCCAGGAACAAATGGCTTAATGAACTCAAATAACTTAGTAGGAGGTGAAAGGAAGACACAATTGGACTTCAGAATCTATGCTCACACCAGCTTGGCAATTTTGCCTCCACAGAAGGTGCTAAAATAGATTGCGACACTTTACCTAAAGAGACATATATTTGAGATTCCATTAGTATATGTCATGCCTCAAAATTTCACACAAATTTTGAGTGTGACCTATTTCTGATGTGCTCTGGGCCAAGCAGATACAGTCCAAAGGGCCTAAGCACAGTCAAAGCTAATTTAAATGATTGATCCATATTCAGATTAACACTAAAGAAAGAACACTTAGCTTGTTAGCTATCTGGAAATATCATTAATAGAAAAAATGCCCATAAGCAGCATTTTGGGGGCCAAAAATAAACATAAGGCAATCCTACTAGAGAGTATTAGTGTATTCCTTCCAAGAATCACTAAACCAGAAATTGATGACTAGGGTTTAGCACAAATCAAACTATATTATAATGGTCACCTATTATTTGTTAGATGTTTATGATGTGGGATGTCCTTGTGTATGCTGTGAATATGTGTTGCTCTCATTGGTTAATAAATAAAGCTGCTTTGGCCTATGGCAAAGCAGGATAGAGCCAGGCAGGAGATCCAAGCAGAGCTATAGGAGAAGGGCAGAGATGGGAGATACTAGCCAGCTGCCCAAGGAGCAACACGCCAGCAGACTGGTAACGCTATGGCCACGTGGCAATACTTAGATTAAGAAATGGGTTAATTTAAATGTAAGAGTTAGCTAGTAATACGCCTGTGCCATTGGCCAAACACTTATAAGTAATATTAAGCCTCTGAATGATTATTTGGAAATAGCTTCGGGCCCAGGTGGGACAGAAAAACCTCCAGTTACATGTTTGTTCATTTGTTTGTTTACTTATTTATTCATTTATTTATTTTTGGCTTTACAAGACAGGTTTTCTCTGTGTAGCCTTGGTTGTCCTAGAACTCTCACTCTGTAGACCAGTTTGGTCTTGAACCCAGAGATCTGCCTGCTTTGTCTCCAGAGTGCTGGGATTAAAGGCGTGTGCTAACACTACCCGGCAGTTACATGTTTATTATTAAAACATTTAATTTAAAATACTCATTGCTTAAAACCAGAGTCAATGATAATTTCAAAGTACTATACATCAAATCTCAAGTCTAAGGATACTAAGAACATCATAATAATAAAGCATCACAATACATTTGAAAAACTAATTAGGATTAATTCCTAACTCAGAGACGTACAAAAAGTTCATTTCAATGTCTGAGGTTTAGAACTTAAAACCATGCTCCCTCAGAAACAACAAAAGCAGCGGCCACTATACCACAGCCACAGAAGCTAACTAGCTAGTGCAGAATGTGTAACAGCCTATGGCATATTAATAAATACACAGTACTATGGAACCATGGAAAGCTTCTAATAGGAGAACCCAGCACGTGACCTGGAACCAGTTATATTATACAACTGGGCCTCTAGCAGCCACCCACTCTACTCTCATAGGACTGTTCAGAAAATTTAACAAGATTGTGCTATAAAGTACTTTTTAACTGTAAAGCATTATTGAAAGATTATTATTTAACTTAATACCTATAATTCTGCTAGTAATACTTCTGAAGCTAATATAACTTAGTCAACAAAGCAAATTTCTTTTTGGGCGAGGGGGGAGAGAGTGTTCAAGACATGGTTTAGAGCCCTGGCTGTCCTAGAACTCACTCTGTAGACCAGGCTGGCCTCCAACTCACAGAGATCTGCCTGTCTCTGCCTCCCGAGTGCTGGGATTAAAGGCATGTGCTACCATGCCCCACTAACAAAGGGAATTTCTTTTGCCAGTTTGGGAAAATGCATTCAAACATTTCAGCAAATGCTTACTACACCCCAGGACCTAGATTAACAGCTGTGAGGATGCAATGTCATCAGTGTATTTGAAGCTATAGGGATGAGCAGAGGCACTGAAGGTACTATAAATATATACAGAGAACACGGAGGATAGGAGGCAATCACATTCTCTGACAAAAAAAAAAAAATCATAAAGCAAATTCCTAAACTGATTAAGAGCCCCAAAGCAAAACCCTCATGCAGTTTACCTTCCATTCCTGAGATCTGACTGTATGTTTCAGTTTCATTCCTGAGAACATTTCCAGTAAAATGATTCCGAGGCTCCACAGATCAACAGCTGAGGTACATTCTGTATCACTCTGCAGGCCAGCCTGGGCCAAGCAGTTTTGCAGTTCTGCTTCTGGAGCACGATACCCGTCTGTCTGAATATACTTTACATCCTATGAAGAAGAAGAAGAAGAAGAAACACTACAGCCATCAGAAGGGTCTCACTTTCCATCCTTCTCTACCATGCACTCTTCACAGGCACAGGGGTCACCCGACAGGATGAATGCCATGAACTTCAGTCCTTATCTACTGTAATTCTTCAGCTCCTTAACCAGGCAGTTAGCATAGAAAAGCTGAACCCATTCCATACAGTTGCTCAAAAAGAAGTTTTATTTTTTTAAAAGGTAGTTTCTTACCTATTATGCACTGATGATAAAAACCCTCTGCAAAAACCTGATAAATCAAAGAGCAACGAGGATCTGCCTGAACTGTCACATCTGCCATCAGCCATGAATAAGAGCTCCAACATCAAAGAAACAGGAACAGCAACCCAGCAACTCACAAATGCTGACACTGAAAAGCCTCCTATGTGGGCTAAGTATGTTTATTAATTTCTGAGCTTTCGTGAGCCTTACTAACTCCTTCCACCTGACCCAAATTTATGTCCTTGTTTCACAATGCACCACTGAAATTCTTTTAATTTGCTCTCTTAGAAGCACCTTGGTACTTTGGAAGTGCTCCTTTAGTCCCTAAACTACCACCGCTATTAAAAATATTTGGCTTGGACCATTAGATTTTAAAACATAAAGGAGAAGAAAAGGCATTTCATACCTGATTGCCTTCTTTGAAGCTAAGTCCAAAGTCAATAAGCTTAAAGCATTCATTCTCTGCACTCCACAGTATGTTTCGTGGTTTGAGGTCTGCATGGACATAGCCCTCATGGTGAAGAAAAGCAAGGGCCTCCAGAACATCTCTGGCACAATGCTGTATCATCCACATGGAGCAACCCTGGTGACTGGAATATAAAAGCAATTCCGAAACACTGACATCCAGGAGTTCAAGCAACAGACAGCGTGATGGCACATTTGGAGAGAAGTGTATGGTAAAGACTCCATATAAAGTCACTAGAAAAAGAAAAAAATTCACAGTACTTTATAAAAATCAAATTCACAGTAACTCATTACCAAAGTAGTTAACTCTTCTATATAAATTTGGGATAGTCTAGACAATGAGAACTTTATTTTTATATGTGCACATACACACATGCACATGGCATGTGAGACTTGTGAGAGCTACTGTTAAAGTAAAAAACTGAATTTCCCTCTAGGTAGACATCGTACCCTCCCTTAAGAGTTAATTCAGTTGGTGGGTCAGTGACTACCTGAGGGCCTACCCCTAGCCATGCTGAAGAGGTAGGAGGAGTATTAATCCTTTCATGAGACATTTTCCCCCCAGAATTCCTGCCCCTGGCCCAGTCTCTTACAAAACAAACCATGCTTTTCTCAATCACTCTTTCTTAAAGCCACCTCCAGGCCTTCTGGCTGTCTGACCACCCCCACCTCCCCACAAAAGCTGGCCTCCACACTGGCTTACCAAAAGCAACATGGCTTCTTCTTTTATTTTCTCCTCCTCAGAGTAGGTGCTGAGATGTACAGCTTGCCTGCCCTAGGGTTTTTCTTTTAAACTCCAATGAAATTACCCTCAAGCATTTCCCCAGTGCCATTTGACCACTGAGGCAGTATGCTCCAAAATCTCCAGCAACACTGGGAACTGAACTCAGGTCCTCTGCAAGAACAGCTGAGCTACTCTACCCCTTGCTCCCAGATAAGGATAACCTTGATAAGCATTAAAACTTCCACTATTTTTCCATTGAGTAAGATCTTTGGACAGTGGGGTTATTTAAATAAAATAAAATACCATATATGGAGTGGTGAGTGAATACACTCTTAAGGTGTCAAGACAAAATTATTAAAAGTAAAAGCTGTAGTGTTAAGTAACCCTTAAAAACAAATTGAAGGTTGGTTGATTCAAATCAGCATTCCATGCTCTAAATAGTAAAAAAAGTACATCAAGACATTGCAGATAACATTTTAATGTAATCATGCAGAGATTCAACAACTACTGAAGCTTGCAAAAATTTTCCCTGTCAAACGCCAAGGTTATAGTAATATTCCACTTAGCAAGCTTAAAAGAAAAACAAAACTTGTATCAGAAAATTCTTCTGCCAATGAAGTGTTACAAAAAGGTCTTTCTTCAACTTACACATGGATTCTATATATCAAGATATATGACCAATACAAGCTTACATTCTGAATATCTGAGTCATGAAAGTCTTACTGAAGCAAATGCTCCTAAATGTCACACTTCCATAACTTCTAAGTAATACTGAGTCCCCTCTCCCAAATCCACACTAAATATGTATCATTTGAGTGGCTAGGAGGTCATTAGATGTCACTGGATGCCATAGCCCTAGAATATTTTCCATTTTCTATAGGAAGGAAAAGATGCAAAAATTTCCACTCAAGACATGACAACGTAGCAAAGGAATGCCTTTCGCTGCAGAAGGCATTTCTCTACACTACTAAGTATCAGCTGAAATCCAAAGCAAACAGGACTTGACTAAGCATTGCTATGTGATAATCACCTCCACCATAACAAAGTAAAGGCGGATGGAAAAGGGACCAGCATCAGGCGATAACTAGGGGGGCCCAATCCGCTCCTCCCACCCAAAGGACCAAAGGCCCGGGGGGAGGACGTGTATGCTTGGACCGGGACCTGGGCAAGAGATGGGAGACAGCCACAATTACCGATGTTCCTGTGACCCTGCAACTGCTCCAGCGCCGCCCTCTCTTTGCGGAAACCATACTCCGCGGCCGAGGCCGCAGCCCCGGTGGTTCCCGGAGGCAGGAACTGCTTGAGGGCTCCGGGGGGTGAGCCCGGGGTGCCGCAGCAGCGCACCCGATACACCGAGGCCGATGAGCCGCTGCCCAGACGGCTCTGTACCTGCCACAGCCGCCCGAAGGCCTCCAGGAAGCGCGGCGGCTCGGCGCCCCACGCGCAGCCGGACCCCGCCATGGTGCGGGCTGGGGCGAGGACACGCGAGCCGACACGACGCGCCAGGCAGGCCCGCGGCGCCCGCCGTCACATCCCCGCCCGGACCCGCCGCTCCGCAGGGAGGGGCC
This sequence comes from Neotoma lepida, assembly GCA_001675575.1. Lineage (NCBI taxonomy): Eukaryota > Metazoa > Chordata > Mammalia > Rodentia > Cricetidae > Neotoma > Neotoma lepida. Next base: position 490,164 of record LZPO01007985.1, on the reverse strand, counting down.
CGCAGCGCCCGCACCGACTCCCGGGACCTCAGGCCGCCATGACACCGGAAGCGGGAGCGCACCCAGACCCAGCCGCCGGAAGTGGGGGGAAAGCCAATCCTAGAGGCTGAAGGAGGCGGGCCTACGAGTGGCGGGGCCTGGGGGAAAATCTAATTTGTTTCGCAAAAAATTACTGTGAGATTTAATTATTGGTCCTGGGAGTGTAGCACAATAGTAGAGTGCTTGCCTAGCATGGGCAAGTTAGGCCCTGGGTCCAGTACTCAGCAACTCATGACAATTATTTATCTTTTTGTTTTCTTTTTCTTATATTTAAAGATTTATTATATTTGTGTTCATATGTTTGTGTGTTTATGCCACATGTGTGCGAGAAGTCAGAAGAAGATGTCATATACCCTGGTGCTGGAGTTACAGGTGGTTTTGAGCTACCTGGTTTGGGTGATGGGAATTGAACTCCTATCCTCGCGAAGAAGAGTATACACACTCTTAGCCAATGAACCATCTTTACAACTATTTTTTTTTTTTCCCGAGACATGGTTTCTCTGTGTAGCCCTGGCTGTCCTGGAATCACTCTGTAGACCAGGCTGGCCTCGAACTCCTGAGTGTTGGTATCAAAGGTGTGCTCCACCACACCCGGCCTGCTATCTTGTATTTTAATTGCCTATTATTGCAAGCCCAATNCGACCTACCTGCTTGTTCATCTGCCTGATATCCATCATCACTACCTCCCTTTCTAATATAACCCTGATTTTGTTTAGGACAGTGATGTACACAAAAGAAATACTCATACTCCCTCAGAGCTGGTTTTAACCAGGCCTACAGGTCTGGTCAATGAGACTTTCCTGCAAAACTGCCAAGGATTTGTTGGAAAGTTTTGCTTGACTCACGTGGATGTTGTGTTTTCTTCCCTGCCACTTCCTTTCTC
>LZPO01007985.1:476721-487452 GCA_001675575.1 Neotoma lepida | reverse complement strand
AGGCGGATCTCTGTGAGTTCGAGGCCAGCCTGGGCTACCAAGTGAGTTCCAGGAAAGGCGCCGCCAAAGCTACACAGAGAAACCCTGTCTCGAAAAAACAAAACAAAACAAAAAAAAGAGTAGGCTCAAGGTCAGGCTGTGCAAATTATCAAGACTGCATTTCATAATTTTTTTTTAGAAACTTTAAAAGTTTTNGAGACATATTATAACTTGGATTGTAGAATATTCATAGAATATGAGGGTGCTCTAGATTAAATCTTCAGTACCCCCAACATCATATATCTAAAATTGTAAGTAGTTTTGAAATAAAATTAAAATGTATAGTGATTCACTTCACTTAACAGTGTCTATTTCAGAATTGGCAGTTTTTCTGATTCTGTTTACTCAATGAAGTCATTCGACATTGCCTGCTTTAAAATTTTCTCACTAGGTTTGGGCTGAAGAAATGGCTCAGTGGCTAAGAGATGGCTGCTCACAGAGGTCTTGAGTTCAATTCACAGCAACCACATAGTTTCCCAACTATTCTATAATGGGATCTGATGCCCTTTTCTGGTGTGCAGGCATACATGCAGACAGAGCACTAATATGCATAAAATACATAAATAAAATTTTTTTAATTGTTTATGGGGCTAGGGCAATGGGTCATTGAGTAATAGCACTTGCTGCACTAATATGAGGACCTGAGTTCAAATCTAGAGTACCTATGTAAAAACAGGCATGGGAGGCATGCCTATAACCTCAGTGCTAGGGACCTTAGGAGACAGGAGGACAGCTAGGACTTGCTAGATGCCAACTTAATGCCCTCCTTTGGCTTCTGCACATACACCACACACCACCGAGAGAATATACAATTTTGCNGAAAATTTTATTAGTAAGAGTTCTAAATTTAAAATTAAATTTAAATATTTTTTATCAGAAGAAAACCTGGAACAGAAGACGGCAATGTTTGTTACAAATAACTAGTGACTACCTGAACATTTCATGATCTAGAAGGAGACAGTGAGGGATGTTTGAGTCTTTCTGATGAGACCAATCTCACAGGAAAAAACATAGTGGTGTGTGGGAGCCCACAGAGGTTTCCTAGTGAGATCTGAGCTTGCTTTACCCAGCAGGGTTGAATAAGGGCTGGATCAACCACATGTGTGGTTATCAGGTGTTTTGGAAGGGTCTGCACTTGGCTGTGCTAGAGGGGGGGTCTTTTCTTCCACTCCTTGGCATTCCTTTTAAAAGCCCTTCAGAAGAGACAGAAGGGGTCTGTGGATTAGGATCCAGGCCCTCCCGAGGCTATCCTGTGTTTCTATCTGTCTCTCTCTCCCCTCTATATTTCTATCTAAATCTCTTATCCCTCACTCCTCAAGAGTACCTTGGGGAAAAAGTGGGGGTGGGTCCCCCACAGTGGTGGCATTAAAATCAAGATGAACTTGAGAGTAACACTTTAGCTTCATTATCACTTGAAGGAAGAAAATCAAGTCTACCCCAATAAGTCACGCACACTAGCTCCAAAAGAGTTCAAGATAGTGCTCAGAAATATAAGAGAAAAAGGTTTTCCTCGATTCTCCAGCTTAGTTTCTTGCTACTATGTGANCTACGCCCCTGGCTCCAGTCCTTACCGACTGAGCCCGGCTCAGGGGTGCCTGGCAGCATCTTCCTCCAAGATGGAATAGAAGAGACAGCACATCATCACAGGTCCCGACAAGGAAGACAGGTTTGAGTTCCTCAATCTGATCTCCCTAGGCATCTGAGGGTGGACAGTCACTGTCACAAATAATTCAAACTCCAGACGTGCTTAGCCTATGACAGGAAGATGGTATTTATTTGTTTCCATAACAACACAGTAGTATTTTATAGTAGGAGAAATGGATACTGAGTAGGAAGTCCTTTGTCTAAGGTCGCCTACATCATGAAAAAGTCACAAACTTAGGGTTAAAGGCTGGGCAGTCCATCTCCAGAGCCTATGTTCTCACCTATGCTTTTGAATATAAATCATATTCTGTTTTCTATAGACCATACAGTAATTCATCATTTACCAAGAAATGTTGTTACCTGTCAGTTCTGCTGAGGTCTGCTGAAAGCTTGCAGCAGACCTTAGATTAATATTTTAGAAAATAGAATGACCACTAAATATATCAGAGATATTTTTTTCTTCAAACTATATTTGCTAATTTACGTGTTTTTCTCTTTGAGAATCCACTAGCTCCACCATTCCCTAACCTTCCATATACAACTAGAAGGGGCTAGAGATTTTTAATCTAAGGCTTTCTGGCTTTTTGGAGCNGTGCTAAAAACTAAAGACTTTGTGCTGTTTATTAATGCTCCTACCAGAAGGTGAAGAAGAAAGCAGAGAGATTGAGAAGTCATTTTCCTCGACACCATGTAGACAGATGGTTGGAAGATTTAAAAAGAAAGGAATAAGGTTCCTCATACACTTTCTTCATTCCGCTTTGCCACGTTTTAAAGGAGTGAAAAATACAGTTCTGCTCTTCATTAGTAATGATGTGTGGTGTGAGTGGGATACATTTTTTTTTCATTGCACATCAAGTTAGTGTCCTTAACAAAATCAGTCATTACTTTCAGTATTATGACACAGCTCTGGCATGGCCAAAAAAGGAAATGATTGCCCACCCTCTTTCTGCACCCACCTCTTCCCCATGGAATAGACACATCAGAAGGTAGGATATTAAAGTACNTTCAGTACCACAGGCCGTGGCAGGGCATGGCTCTGAGCCAGCACTGAGGTTTTCCTGATCATCTTTTCTGTTTATTAACACTCCCACCAGAAGGTGGAGACAAGAGCAGGGAGATTAANANGTCTACATTGCTCAATCAGTACCCTGGGGAAAGTGGCTTNCNTAGGTCTGAGGAAGAGACTGGAAGGAAAGAAAGCTATNNAAATGAACAGCCTGTTGTGTTTTTCTAGTCCCCTTTCCTCTGCCTCTTCCTCTGCTGTGTTTTCCTAGCCTTCTTTCCTCTGCCTCTTCCTCTCCTTAACTTGCCTTCTCCAAATCTTTCCCATCTTGCATCTGGTAGTGTCTTAGTTAGGGTTGCTACTGCTGTGATGAAACACCATGACCAAGCAACTTGGGGAGTGTGCTAGATAGTTCTATGTCACCTCCATACAAGGTAAAGTCATCTAAGAGGAGGGAACTTCTATTAAGAAAATGCCTCCATAAGACCAGGCTGTAGGCAAGCTTGTAGATNGTTTTCTTAATTAGTGATTGATGAGGGAGGGTCCAGCCCACTCTGGGTACTATCATTCCTGGGCTAGTGGTCCTGAGTTCTATCAGATGGCAAACTGAGCAAGCCATGTGGAGCAAGCCAGTAAGCAGCACTCCTCCATGGCTTCTGTATCAGTTCCTGCCTTCAAGTTCCTGCCCTGCTTGAGTTCCAGTCCTGACTTCCTTTGATGATGAACTGTGATGTGGAAGTATAAGCCAAATAAACCTGTTCCTTCCCAACTGGCCTTTGGTTGTGGTGTTTCATCACGGCAATAATAAATCTAAAAAAGACAGGGAGGAAGGTGCTTATNTGGTTTACATTTCTATATCACTGGAGGAATGCTGNTTACTGGCTTGTTCCTCAAGGCTTGCTCAGCCTGCTCTCCTACAGAAGCCAGGACCAAGTATGACCTCACCCACAATGGGCCAGACCCTTCCACGTCAGTCACTAATTAAGAAAATGCTGCACAGGCTTACCTACAACACAATCTTATGGAGACATTTTCTCAGTTGGGGCTCCCTCCTCTAGCTGTGTCAAATTGACATAAAACTAGCCAGTACAAGTAGGGCTTTTAAAAAAGTACAATAAATATATAAGAATTTCCCTCTTAATGTAAGAGATCATGTTTCTACATCCACGAAAAGGAATTAAAGTTTTGTTGTTGTTGGTGGTGGTGGTGGTGGTGGGTTTTTTTTTAAGTCTTTTTAATCCTGTGCAATACAATCAGGGTCCAAGATTGAGGATGAGAAAAAAACAAACAAACAAATAGCCAAAGATTGCCCTGCTGTGTGAGGACTACGGTCCCAGGCTCCTGCAGTGGGCCTGGGTCATCCCTTTAGGTGTTACAGATGACTCTGCTTGGCCTGGGGAAAAGAAATATAGAAAACCAGACATGGAAATATTTTAAAAAACAAGAATTGATCACATAGGAANTAGACATTAAATAACAATCCAATGAGCTGTGGGGATAGCTCAGACAGTGCAGTGAGTGCAGGAGAAACACCAGAACCTGAATTCAACCTCCAGAGCCCATATGAAAAAGCCAGGTATGGTGGTACACATTTGTAATATTAGCCCTGGATGCTGAAGACAGATGTATCCTTCAGGCTTGCTGACCAGCCAGCCTCAAATAATTGATGAGACCCAGGTTATTGAGAGAGTCTCTCTCAAAAAACAAGGTAGATAGCACCTGAGGAACAATATCGGAGGTTGACCTCTGTCTGCACCCACGCATACACATGTGCACCACACTCACACACATGTGCACACACACAGCCCACTCTGCCTTACCTTGGAAGACGGCACACTATAGCAATAGTTAGTTCTGTTCTTGACATTTCCCTTAAATTTAGGAAAGATGTGAGACTGGTGTTTCTAAGGAGCCCAGAGAATTTCTCTAGAAACTAAGAGTCCCTGTGGACAGTGCTAAGCCACTGGTACCCACCCATCTTGCTACATTGTCTGTTTGTAGCAAGCATAACTTTCTTGTCAGACTATCATTAGATCCTCAACCCTCAAATGATGACACCGAGACTACTTTTGTTGTTGTTGTTGTTGTTTTCGACACAGGGTTTCTCTGTGTAGCCCTGGCTGTCCTGGAACTTGCTCTGTAGATCAGTCTGGTCTCAAACTCACAGAGATCCACCTGCTTCTGCCTCCCAAGTACTGGTATTAAAGGCGTGCATCACCACCACCCAGCAGAGACTTCTTATTAATTATGAAAGCTTGGCCTTTAGCTTAGTAGCTTTTATAACTTCAATTAACCTGTTTTTATTAATCTNTGTTCTGTCATGTGGCTTTTACCTCTCCTCCATTCTGTATGTCTTACTTGGTCTGAGCCTCACTGGCATCTCCTCATGCCTAGACTCATCTCCTCTTCCTCTCTCTCCCCAGAAATCCTGCCTAGCCTCTCCAGCCTAGCTGTTGGCCATTCAGCTCTTTATTAAACCAATCAGAAGGCACCTTGGCAAAGACACATCTTCACAGTGTATAAAAAGATTATCCCACAACACTTCTCTCAGTTTGGAAAGGAGTGGGAGGAGATGGGATCAAGCCCTAAGTCCCAAGCCTAACCCATACTTGTTCCCTTGAAGTATCAGTAGCTGGCTACATGAAGCAAGTGGACAGCCAGGATACACAGAGAAACCCTGTCTCAAAAATAAAAATAAAAATAAAAATAAAGAAGTATACATTATCTTTTTTTAAAAAAGACTGCAGAAGTCATATTGATTAGAATAAATTAAAATTTTCATGTATGGCCCTTGAAACAAAAGTTAACTATTTATTGAGTCACATTTTAAAAAGAAATTAAAAACACAAAACCTCAACAATTTCCAGCACAGAAAAATCTATGTCAGGTTACCTTACTCACAAGGTAAAAACCAAACAAAAAACAAAATAAAAAAACTAAAGCCTAGTATTAAAGAAAAGTCCCCAAAGCCTCAGACACNTGAAATTCTGAATTTCTACAAATATCTCCAGTCAAATAGGAAGCTAAAATATCAATCCTATAAGACACTAGGCAATAACAACAACACAAAGATAGCGTAACTGAATATGGTAAAACCTCACGAAAATATCTTACTGATTTCCTAAAAAGTTAAAAGCCAAAAGTTGGGCTAGGCACTCAAGCAATGCCTTCAGCACATGCAAGTGTTTTTTGTGAACNGAACAGCACGATGCGGGTTACACCAGTTTCTCCTTTATTCTTTGTAAAGTTCTTCAAGTCAGTGACATTTCTGTTATTTTGTGAGGAAAGAAGCTGTAGCTTCTAATCCAGTGGTCTGTGCAAGGTCGAACTGTTTACATATTATCATAGACTTTGATTTTACCAATGTCCCTAGGGCTGCTGAAATATGTAGAGTAGTCACTTAGGAACCGTGTTACAAAGCACCCAAGCAGGGCACCTGAGCCTTGGTTGTGGCCTCTCATATGCAGAATNTTGCCATCCTGCTTGCCCCAGACATACCCCTTCTTTGTTGCACTAGAATAGTAAAACATCATTTCTAAACTTTTGGCAGAGCCAATNCGAATAGCACNAAGAGTTTGAAATAAGGGAGAGAAGCCACAGAGAGAGCCAGCTTAGCAAAAGATGGCCTGACCAGAGAGTGTGGCAAGAGCAGACAGGAAACCATAGCCAAACCCTCAACACACCAGAGCTAGAAAAGCTTGCTGCATGAAATGTCATCTGTTTAGTGTGACTTCATGAGGACGAGGAAACTGACATTGGGTCCNCCTTTGTAACCTGTGGAGTCAAATAAGATATTAAGGGGTTGGAAGGATTGGTTGGTNTAGGCGGAAGTTTCCTGTCCTGCAGCCACTCTCAAATAAACATACTGAGGCTTATATTAATTATAAATATTTGGCCAATAGCTCAAGCTTATTACTAACTAGCCCTTACATTTTAAGTTAACCCATATTCTTTATTTATGCTCTGCCATATGGCAGTACCTTTATTAGCATGGCAGGTTCATCTCCTGCTCCCTCTGCATCTGGCTGGCAANTCCAGCATCTGCCCTTCTTCCTCCCAGCATTCTTAGTCTGACTCTCCTGACTAACTTTATCCTGTTCAGCTATTGGCCAGTCAGCNTCTTTATTAAACCAATCACAGAGACAAATCTTCACAGTGTACAAAAGGATTATTTCACAGCAGGTTGGTCCATGTGAAAGGAAAAGGGGACACTTTCTATAACCAAAGAGAGGCTAGAGATCAGAAAGAGGAGCCTTGATCTACCATCTGNACTGAGGGGATCAGGCAAGTGAAGGAACAAGTGAGATAGGTCCTTATGGTGACCTTCAACTTTCAGATTATGAGATCATTGCAAAGTGTCTACATATTAGAGAAGAAAACATTTATGCAAATTCATTGTAGAAAAACAAACATAATCCAAAAGCACACAGAAGAGAGCAGACACCTTTCGATCTTACCATTCAGAAATTATTACTAGTAGTACTTAGANGAATTTTTCCTAGAGTATGTGCATACACACACGCACACATGCATTCGCACATGCACATACTAAAGCACTCATGTATACACATATCCATGCACACAGAAGGGACAGTCTGGATTGGTGGTCTTCATCTCTAAATACACCATGGACATCATTATATATTCATTAAAGCAGATACTCCTAAATCCTATAATTGCATAGTATTCAANTAATTGGTAATGTGTAACTATTTTCTTCAAATAACACATTCATTCCTGAAGGGAAGTTACTGAAGACTCAGAAAGTAAATAAAACTCATAAGTCTCATGAAATAAGATCCACCAGGCTCTTCCCCAAAGCTGAGAGANAATAAATCTGTTATTTGAAACCCCAGTTCCTGGTCCTTTGTAAACTAATGCAAGGAGGAGATAAGAGGTTCATCTAGAAAGCATCCTAGCCCGTCCAGTCATGTCAGTCAAACAGAGGGACCATCTTAAAGAAGAGCTATCCATTCCCCAAGAGCTTGAAGGAACTTTCCTAACTGAAGCGAGATCCTAATTAGTCTTAACAATAAAAACCCGGAGTCAGATATCGAGGGTGAAAGCTGAAAGATCAGAGAAGCAGAGCAGCAGCCGCTTAGAGACTTCTTCCCTCTATGAATCCTCAGACTGAATGGAGGAGATCCTGTCTCTACCTGCTTTATATTCCTGTCTCCACCTCCCTAGTGCTAGGATTAAAGGCTTGAGCCTCCCAAGCGCTGGGATCAAAGGCTTGAGCTACCATTGCCCAGCTCTATTTCTCTTTTAGACTGATTCAATCTGTCCATATGCTTCCTCCTCCCAAGTGCTGGGATTAAAGGTGTGCATCACCACTGTCTGGCCTCTATGGTTAACTAGTGGCTAGTCTGCCCTCTGATCTTCAGACAAGCTTTACTTGTCAGAACACAAACAAAATATCATACAACACCTAACTTGGTTACCAGTGAATGTGCCTTATATCCACCGCAGACACCAGGAAGGGAATGGAAGTGTTCTAGAAGTCAAAGACGTGATCTGGGCCCTTTAACAGGACTACAGCATGGAGCTTCCGGGGGTAGAACTGGGGGAGGTCCAGAACTCTTTTCATAGTCATGTGCTTTCACCTTGTTTTTTTGGATATAAAGGGGTGAGAGATATAAAACCAAGAAATTAGGTGAGGAGTGGGATTAACGTTCTTTTCTGTATAGACACTGAAAGTAGAGATACCAACTCCTTCAGACTCTTGGCACCTTAAATTTAGTATGGGAAATTGGATTTCCTATAGGCCAGAAGGGAATTTTCTACAAGAGCATCTCTATGGGAACTTTCCATTCCCTTAGGCAGGATGTCAGAGGACTGTCAGTAGTGAAGGGACAGGGACAGAGATTCACATTGCCATCCTCAGCAACCTAAGGAGTTCCCCCTATGCTTTTAGGGATCTCAGCTCAGGCCAAACCTGGATTCCTAGCTTCAGTGCTGAAAGAAATTTCTCAAACTAGCTGGTATTGTGAAGCAGAGTTGAAAATGTTATTTTATATATATATAACTATATATATGAGCTATATATATAATTAACTATATATATTAACTCTCTATATATTTGGTTTTTCAAGACAGGCTTAAGCATGAGGGTTAGGAGGAAAAAAGAGGGGCTCTGAGAAAGTAAGACACACCCACACCCAAGAGTATGAATGTGGGCTTCTCAAGGAAGAGTCAAAGAAAGTAAGATGTGCTCAAATGGTATGGGCTTCTCCGAGAGAAAATAAGCAATTCTTTGTCCTAGCATTAGCTGTGTACACTATTTTGGTGGCTCAGAGGCAGTGGTTCTCAACTTGTGGATTGTGACACCTGGGGTCCCATATCAGATTCTTTTTTTTTTTTACATTATGATTCTTAACAGTAGAAAATTACAGTTATGAAGTAGCAATGAAATAATGTTATGGTTGGGGGTCAGCACAACATGAGGAACTGCTTTAAAGGGTCAAAGCGTTAGGGAGGTTGAGAACTACTACAAGNTATTTAACTATATATATGAACTGTATCTATATAATTAACTATATATATTAACTCTCTCTAGACAGGCTTAAGCATGAGGGTTAGGAGGAAAAAAGAGGGGCTCTGAGAAAGTAAGACACACCCACACCCAAGAGTATGAATGTGGGCTTCTCAAGGAAGAGTCAAAGAAAGTAAGATGTTCTCAAATGGTATGGGCTTCTCCAAGAGAAAATAAGCAATTCTTTGTCCTAGCATTAGCTGTGTACACTATTTTGGTGGCTCAGAGGCAGTGGTTCTCAACTTGTGGATTGTGACACCTGGGGTCCCATATCAGATTCTTTTTTTTTTTTACATTATGATTCTTAACAGTAGAAAATTACAGTTATGAAGTAGCAATGAAATAATGTTATGGTTGGGGGTCAGCACAACATGAGGAACTGCTTTAAAGGGTCAAAGCGTTAGGGAGGTTGAGAACTACTACAAGGTTACATTTCAAAACCTTGCCGAGAAGCCTTTTGGCCCCATCCTCTTTTGATAAAAGATATGTGAGGTGGTTCCAGAGGCCTTACATGTAAGTATAATATGATAAAGTGAAACCAGGAGCCACTAGGTTGTGCAAGGAGTTTAGTGCGTTGTACTTTCCCTATAAATGGGGATTCTGGTGCNATTCCTAGGACATAGTGGTTTTTTGGCTGGGATGGGAGACGACCTTGAGCAGTTGTTACTGTGCTGGATTGTCGCTTTTCTGCTGGTGAGAAGCATCAACCAGTTTCTCAACTGAGGGAATCTCTTTCCTTCTCNTGTGTCTCCAAATGTTCTCTGCCCTTCCACCTCACCTCATGACCCTCATACTGGAGCCATCAGAAACACTGGGCAGAAACAACTATTCATGCTTATGCTGTAATTGAGAGTAGCCAATAACTGTAAGCTCTCTGAAAATCTCAGCTCCCATCAAAGCCCAGAAAACATATTTAAAACTGGCAGAGCCAGGAGTGGTGCATGCGGTAATCTCAGCATTCGGAAAGTGGAGGCAGGAGGATTAGAAGCTCAAAGTCTTCTTTGCCAATAGAGTGAGTTTGAAGCAAGCAGAGGCTGCAGGAGATCCTGTCTCAAAACAGCCACAGTAAACACCATGTCAGAGAAGATAACATCTGACATAAAACCTAGGAAGTGGAGACATGTGTGGTTTCCTCACACTGCCCAGGTAGCCCCCACTTATCTAACATCTGAGTACTAACCAGGCCCAGCCNTGTTTAGCTTCTGAGATGAGATGAGACGAGACTGGGAACACGCAGGGTGCCATGGCCATACATCCTTCTTATTTCTCCTGCATAACTTTGACATTTGCTTCTGCATCCTCTTTTGGTTCTGTTTCTTCCCTCTGTCAGGTACCAAGTATGGTAAGCTAAATAATGGTCCTCTATACTCTGATNCCTGTGGATACGTTCAATTACTTGACCAAAGAAGAAAATGCTTTGCACTAGGAAGGGAATCACAAGACAGAGCAAAGAGGTATGGAGAGAGGATAAGAACACGTGACATGGGAGCCGAAAGGAAGCTACTGGGGCAGG
>LZPO01007985.1:416026-428174 GCA_001675575.1 Neotoma lepida | reverse complement strand
GAAGGACAGCTGATAACTGAACAGGCAGAGGGGCTTACATAGGGCTTCTTAGGGGTGGAGTTTTTCCAGGGAGATTTTCAGGGAGGGAATTGATCAGATTTCGACCCCATTGAGCTCAGACAAGCTCAGATTGGCTAGTTTTCCTGCTCAGGGATTGGTTGGTTTCATTTTCAGTTGTCAGAGACAGATTTGGCTCTGGTTTCAGGGTCAGGGTGAGTTTCTTTGCTCTGGTTTCAAGACCAAAGTGTTTCTTTGACTGGTTCTGGGTTCAGGGTCAGGGTGGGTTTCTTTGGCTGGCCCTTTTACCCTACAGTGGTTAACAATATTGAGAGNATTTTCTCTTTTTCACTGATACATATCCAGTGTCTAGAAAAGTCTTCCACACATAGTAGATAATCAACAAGTTTCTGTTGAATAAATGATGAATTCAGGTGTAATCTTTGTATATCATAAGAAGTATGAACCCAGCTATATTTTTCTTCAANGATATTAAGCCAGTTTTCACATTTCACTAGTAGGAGCCCTACTAGTTAGTAATCCATCTTAGTAATGGATCTGCTTAGTAATCCATCTCTCCCCAACTCTGATTTATGACTCCTTCATTATATAATATCACAATAGTCTCAGTACTCTGGCTTTGTGATGTCTTACATCTTTGCCTTAATAATATGTACTGTATTACCTGCTTTCTAGGACAAGTATCCTCTCCTATCTTTTCAAAACCATCTTAGCTATTCATGAATCTTCCAATACATTTTATATTATATGTTAACTTGCTCAAGATATCATGGTAGAATTTTGGATGAAACTGCCATTGTCTTACAATTAGGAAAGAAATGGACATCCTTGGGATACTTTCTTATACATAAATATGCTTCCTACATTTATCCACTCGTCTTTGGTGGTTTGTGAAGGAGTTCCTTTGGGGGATATTTGATCACACTGTGAATCCTGAGTTTGCATTTGCATTAATTAAATAAAATTAACCTTGGGTCAGGAGGCTGAGTTAGCAACTATTGACAGAAAATAATCATAGAGCATCAAAGGGCATTTGGAAGAGATAAAGAGACACACAGGAAATAGTAGGGAGGAATTTTGAGGACATGGCTCTTTTTGTTTTAGTGAAGGAGAAGGATGTGCTTTTNGGGAGACACCAACAAGGAGAGAAGGCTTGCTAGTTGCTACTCAATCTCTCTGAGCTAGCAGGTTTTCAACCCAGCCTTTGAGTCTCAAGTTTTATTTATAAACAGAACAATAGAGACTTAGTTTAAGCTACCTTTAGTGGCAGTGGCAAAGCCAGTGCCTATGAGAAAAGAATTCCCACCAGACCACTGCCAGAGAAGCAGTGTCACAGTCACTGTCACAGTGTAGAGTCACAGTTGCTGGCTGAAATAGCAGTAGATTAAGGCTGTCTCTTATACACATCTAGATGTGTATAAGAGACAGGGCTTTGAACTCACAGAGATCCATCTGCCTCTGCCGCCCAAGTGCTGAGATTAGAAGCATGCATCACCACCTGGCCAAGAATTAATTCTTAATGTATAAATTCTTTTCAGTTGCCATAAATTACATCTCATAGTTTATTACCTTTCTACNAATTTATGATAGTAGCAGAATACTTTCTCATTAGACCTACTAATTTACCTGTTGCCTCTGTTTTGTCCTCTGTAAATTTCTTTTGGGGTGTACTTAATAACATTTTGTCCTCCTTTTAGGTTTATTTCATTGGCTAGGGCTCCTACTATACATTAAGCCCTAGTCATGATAATGATGGACAATCTTGTGTTATGTGCAGTATTTGGGGGAACTGTGGTAGTTTGAATGGGAATGGTTCCCATAGGCTCATAGATTTTAATTCTTGCTTCCCATTGGTGAAACTGTTTGGGAAGGATTAGGAGGTGTGGCCTTTTTGAAGGAGGTGTGTCACTAGGGGTGGGCTTTAAGGTTTCACAAGAATTGTGCCATTCCCAATGTGCTGGCTCTCTTCCTGTCTGTGGATCAGGATGTGAGCTCTTAGCAGTTCTGGCCACCATGTTTTTGTTATGCCATCATGGACTCTAACCTTCTGAAATCATAAGCCCATTTAAACACTTCTATAAGTTGCCTTGGTCATGGTGTTTTGTCACAGCAATAGAAAAGTAACTAAGACAGGAATGTTTAAAATTTTTTTCTCAATTTAAGCATATTGTTTTAGGTTTTTAATAAATAGTTTTAATCAAGGCCATTTTAGGATTTTTACATGAAAAATTTTGAGGTTTATTGTGCTATTTTTCTGCATTTATTGAGATTGGTACATTCTTTTTATCTTCACTGCATTATAAAGTTTAGTCACTAAAATGAATGAAATAGCTACTGTACCATCCTTGCATTGCTTAACTTGATATATTTTAATAAACTATTAAATTTCATGAGTTAAGCCAGGCGGTGGTGGCACACGCCTTTAATCCCAGCACTCGAGAGGCAGAGGCAGGCGGATCTCTGTGAGTTTGAGGCCAGCCTTGGCTACCAAGTGAGTTCCAGGAAAGGTGCCGCCAAAGCTACACAGAGAAACCCTGTCTAGAAAAAAACAATTTCATGAGTTAATTTCTAAGATTTTTACATTAAAATTCATAAATCTGTATTTGTTACTTTCCTTGTTACTGGGAGGACAGAATATCTGACAGAAGTAACCTAAAGGGGAAAAGGACTGTTTTGGCTCATGATCCCAGAAGTTTTAGTCTGTCACAGCATGGAAGACATGGCAATAAGAGCATGTCATGATGGCTCTTCACACTTGGCAGATCAGGCAAGGGAGAAAATGGGACCAGAAGCAAAGCTGGGCCATAGCCCTCAAAGACTCCTCTGGCCAGGCCCTACAACCTCCCAGGATAGTACTACCAACTGGGGAGCAGGTGTTCAAACACATGAGCCTGGGGCTGGAGTGGTTAAAGTCAATGACTACTCTTCCAAAGGACCTAGGTTTGATTCCCAGCACTCATACAACGCTCAGAACTGTATGTAACTTCAGTTCCCAGGGATTCAATACCTTCTTCTAGCCTTTATGGGTGCCATGCTTGCATGTAGTATGTAGACATATATGTAGGCAAAAACACCTATACACAAAAAATTATCTTAAAAAAATAAAGTAAACCAATAAAACACATGAGCCCATCGGATTGTTTCAGATCCAAACCATAATACAGCAAAGAAATGGATTAAAGTCTTCCACCTTTTCCTGTTTTTGAAAATAGNTTTGTAAGGTCAGNATTAGCTGTTTCTTAAAAATTTTGGTATTTTCTTAGCCAGGCANTGGTGGCACATGCCTTTAATCCCAGCANTCNAGAGGCAGAGGCAGGCAGATCTCTGAGTTGGAGAACAACCTGGTCTACAGAGTGAGTTCCAGGACAACCAGGGCNACACAGAAAAACCTTGTCTCAAATAAAACAAAAANTATNAGTATTTTCTTGTAAATTTAAGTTCGAGCCTTTCATGAANAGAAGNCTTTTTATTACTAATTAAAGAATAATTATTGAGCCGGNCAGNGGTGGTGCAGCCTTTAATCCCAGCACTCAGGAGGCAGAGGCAGGACGATCTCTGTGAGTTCGAGGCTAGCCTGGTCTANAGAGCTAGTTCTAGGACAGTTAGGGCTACACAGNGAAACTCTATCTCTAAAAACCAAAAACAATTTGTTTT
This sequence comes from Neotoma lepida, assembly GCA_001675575.1. Lineage (NCBI taxonomy): Eukaryota > Metazoa > Chordata > Mammalia > Rodentia > Cricetidae > Neotoma > Neotoma lepida. The sequence continues at coordinate 424,502 of LZPO01007985.1, read as the reverse complement.
ATTAAATTATTTTACCAGTGTTGTCTTGTTTTTGAAGNNATTTTTCCCTTTTTTCCCATAACGGTTGACATTCCATTTCCATTGACATGATATCNTTCATATTATTTTAATGCTCTTTTTGNNCCTACAGACCTATCTCCTCATTANTCTATATCTTACTTCTATCTTTCTCTTTTATATTAATCAATTCTATCTTAGTCCTTTCAAAGCCAGATTTTTGTTTTGTTNTTCTTTTTGCCTTTGTTACTGTTTTTAGATTNTTATTCCTTATTGACAGGTNTNCCATCTATGGNGCANCTAAATTGTCTTCATTATTTGCTATTTTCTGATTTACTTATTTATATATTTGTTTTACTTNTCTATCCACTCATTTATATTTATTTTGAGTCAGAGTCTTGNTATGCAGCTCTGGCTGGCCTGGTACTCACTCTGTAGCCCAGGTTGGCCTCAGACTGGTGGCAACTTAATTCTTCCCATTTACTGTCCTTTCCTTTTTCTTTTTCCTCCTTTTCAGCTATCTATTGAGAANATNAAGTTTATTTCTTTTAATATGAAGGCACTATTAGAGTGTTTCAGTTTATCCATAACTCATTATGACCTATATTTCTATTTTTCTCTACAATACTGTAAGAATATCAATTGTTATAATTTAACAAATCCTCATTTTCCTTGTGACCATCACTCATCCCACCTGGTTTTCTAATATTATCTAAAATTTAGCCCATTCATTTTGTATCCTTTATCACTTAAATGACAGTAGACCTCTGAGCCAATTTACCCATTCTTTCTTCTTGTGCATCTCAAAGCACACAAGTGTCCTCTTGACTTTAATATTCTTGNTAATGTGTTTACTGCAAGGGGAGTTTTGTATCCTGGCAAATTTTTAGTGTTCTTGTTATAGCTGATCTTTGAGTGGTAAACTTTCTTTGGTCTTGATGCTTTATAATGTCTTTTAGACTTTGCACTTTTTTGACATTATGATAGTTGAACTAAATAGCAAGTAGTAGATTCAAACCTCACGACATCAAAATGCTAAGTCATTATCATCAGCCTCTTTAACTTTGTGCATGGGCATCTTACCAAGAAAACATGTCAAATGGATTCTCTTTCACAGCTCATTTTTTTCCTGGAAAGTTAAAGGATGGTTTGTCTTTATGATCTTAAATTTCATGATGTAACGTGTCCAATTGTAGTGTGTTTAAAAAATATTCTCTCTCTCTCTCTCTCTCTCTCTCTCTCTCTCTCTCTCTCTCTCTCTCTCTCNGCAAATTTTTAGTGTTCTTGTTATAGCTGATCTTTGAGTGGTAAACTTTCTTTGGTCTTGATGCTTTATAATGTCTTTTAGACTTTGCACTTTTTCGACATTATGATAGTTGAACTAAATAGCAAGTAGTAGATTCAAACCTCATGACATCAAAATGCTAAGTCATTATCATCAGTCTCTTTAACTTTATGCATGGGCATCTTACCAAGAAAACATGTCAAATGAATTCTCTTTCACAGCTGATTTTTTTCCTGGAAAGTTAAAGGATGGTTTGTCTTTATGATCTTAAATTTCATGATGTAACATGTCCAATTATAGTGTGTTTAAAAAATATTCTCTCTCTCTCTCTCTCTCTGTTTTGTTTTTGTTTTGAAACTCTGTACATCATTTGATTCTCAAGACCTCAAATTTTTGGAGACCCTCAGTCTCTGTCAACAGGTTATCACTATGTAGCTGAGGCTGCCCTGGGACTTGCTAGGTAGCCCAAGCNGGCCTCAAATTCCAGATTGCCTCATGCAGGCATTTCATTATAGGACAGTGTGACCGTTTCAGGCCCTACACTTTTATTCAAAGATTTTCTCCCCTATTATTTTATCTCTCCATCTAGAATGTCTAGTTAGAAAGTGCTATCTCTTTTATTTTTTTCCTCCACAAACTACCTATCTTATGCTAAGACAAATGAGCTTAGCATAAATACAAGCAACTCTAGGCAGAGGGCAGCATTTCTTAATTCCATTTTTGTCATGAAAAAATCTTCATATTGTGGAAGGGATGAGAAGCTGCAATCCTAAATCGATCCACAAGGGGTCAGTCAGCCATCAAGAAAACTAGTATCACGAGGATTTTTGTTTTGTTTTGTTTCAAGCACTGTTCAGTAACCATGGTAGCTGCAAAACCTGAACGATTTCTTTGACGGGTATTTGCCAAGCAGGACTCAGCGCCCAGTTGAGTAACACCAGGGTCGATAACCAGATAAGTGCATAAGCCAGCCCTCCCGGAGTTTGTAACAGAAGTACCTCTGCCTCTCGATCCCNGCCACTCCTCTGCAAGTGGAAATGCTTGCATTTCAGAGTGGATTCTTACTAACGCCCTTAAGAATGAGTGTTTGGGGGCTGGAGAGATGGCTCAGTGGTTGAGAGCACTGGCTGCTCTTCCAGAGGACTGGATTCAATTCCCAGAACCCACATGGCGGCTCACAACTGTCTGTAACTCCAGTTCCAGGGCATCCAACACCCTCACAGAGGGCAAAAAAGCAATGTACATAAAATACAAATAAATAAATTATTTTTAAAAATGAATGTTTTGTGGAGACACTAACACCAGCTTTGTTACTGACGGACATTAAAACTTTTATCTGAGATACCTAGAAAACAAGGATAAGGACTCTTACTGCAAAGAATTACTGTGGGCATCCCATGAGACTCCTTCCTAGCACCGTTTTAAAAATGTGGTCTGCTGTTTCTTCTGGAAAATGAAGGGCAGAAGAGCTGTCTCTTATACACATCTAGATGTGTATAAGAGACAGTCCCATGAGACTCCTTCCTAGCACCGTTTTAAAAATGTGGTCTGCTGTTTCTTCTGGAAAATGAGGGGCAGAAGAGAGAGTCTCTAAATTCCCATTCTGAATGAATGTCCAGTGTTCAGGAAAATTGTATTTATCCTTGGAGAAGGCCAAACTAAAAAAAGGTATTTCTGACTAGTTCCCAGACTTGTTCACTAGCTGGTGTGATGGAAGCACACAGAGCTGTGGGTGGCAGTGAAGAGGTGGGATTTTCAAATCGGAAAACCTTGGCCTTCGGGGCTCATTCTGCTTTTCATCAGCTGTAAGGTTCACTCCCTCCACCCCCACCCCCACCCCATCCCCTCAGTGCTGCTGAAATACCTCCTCTCAAGATGTGAGAATTGATGGGATCATGTGTGTGGATTTTTCTGAACATAGTAAAAGATTATGTGTCTGAAAAATGGGCTTACTAGGATTGCTTGTATAGTGTTACTGAGAAAAACAAAGGAAGTGATGTGTGCAAATTGATCAGAACAATTGCTGGACTACACAGATGCTTTGGAGACTACAATTAAGCTCCAATGAATGCCTATGACAAAAGGGAGTATTAAGAACTGGAGCTCAGCCGGGCGGTGGTGGCGCATGCCTTTAATCCCAGCACTCGGGAGGGAGAGGCAGGCAGATCTCTGTGAGTTCGAGGCCAGCCTGGGCTACCAAGTGAGTTCTAGGAAAGGCGCAAAGCTACACAGAGAAACCCTGTCTCGAAAAACCAAAAAAAAAGAACTGGAGCTCAGGGCTGTAAGCATCTCTCTAGCATCAGCAGGAGCCTAGCATCCCTGCATTAGACTATTAGCATCCTTCTGGGCACTCTGCTGCTCGGTGGTACCTGTCCATCCAGGGAGCAGAGTTAATGAAGGCTCTGGATGAACATAAATGAGCTTCTTACTGGCCCATTCGTCAGTTTCCCTTTTGAGCATGGTTTCCCATAGTTCCCTGTGCAGTGACTAACCAGGCCCAGGAAGGCTGTTCCAGACAGAGACACTGGGGAAGACAGCCTGAAGTAGCAGCATTCGTCTACTCCAAACCCAGGTAAGCTCAGCTCATCTGCCCCACAAAAACCAAATGACAAGTTCCTTAAGTTCAGTTCCCTTCAAGCACATCTGTCCCTAGTCCCTGCGACATGCCAGGTGCTGTGTGGGAACTGAGGAGTTATATATGAAGATGGTATGACCCCTGCCCCAAAGTGCTCAGTCACAGCAGGCTGCACTGCTCCGCAAACCACATGGGGGACAAGTGATCAAAAATATGGGGTGCTGTGGGAGAGTAGAGGGGGTATGGTGGGGTAGGGTGGGGTTTGAATGTAAATATTCCCCATGTTCAAATGTTTGGATACTTGGTCCCCAACTGATGGCACTATCTGGGAGAGTAAAGCTCAGCCTGGCTTGGAACTCATGATTTCACATGCCAAGTGCAACAGGGTGGGGTCAGGGCAGGAAACCTAGAGGAAGGGAAAAGCACCAGTGGAAATGTGAAGGATAAATTATCACAGCCTGACAAGACCTGAGGAAGGGAAGGTGTGAGATTAGATGAGGCAGCTGTGGTGGTGAATGCCTATAATCCCAGCACTTGGGAAGCCAAGGCAGGATGACTGCAAGTTCCACCCTAGCCTAGGCTATGTAGTAAAACCCCATCTCAGAAAACCAAAACTAAAACAAAGGCAGAGAAGCAATTCTGGGCAATTTGGGGTTCTGGGGAAGAGAAGGAATAGTGAGCGGCATATGAACCTGGAAGAGAAGGTAGGTTGAGGCTGGGGAGAGGATGATCTAGAGGGCAGAGGACCATCTGACAGCTCACTCCTGGCTTCGCAGCAAGGCCCCAGGCCTTGTCACAGTGTATACTACCCACAGTCACTGGTTGATAGGGAAGAGACCTGGCCAAGGCTTCAGTTGAGTTGTAATGCACACAGTCACCTCCCATAGACCAATACCGCATCGCTAAAAGATACAGTGCCCAGAAAAGCCTCACCAATTACATAGTGTTCTCCAGCTCTGATGACTCTTCCAGACTGAGGACCCAGGACTGAGCTGAGCCAGGAAAACTAATCNGAACAGAGTTTACCCAGAAGCAGGAGGTGACTGGGAAGGTGATGTGAGACTGAGTCTGCCCATTGTAGGCACAAGGACCTCATCAATAGTGTGCTTAAGTCTCAAGTCCTTCACAGGGCTGATGGGATTGACTTCCCTCAGCCACAGAAGTCCAGGCTGTTCCCTTTCCCACCCTGCAGTGGCTGGGACAATCTCAAACCTCCTGGGGAGTTGTGAGTTGGCCCACAGTGTGGGCTGAACACTTGGATGGACTTGAACATGAGATTGAGCCAACTAGAATTACATAAGAAGCNGGAGCTTGGGAGAGAGAAGGTGGCAAACAGGGATGTTTTAAGGAAGAAGGTAGCTAAGCAGATGGCACTGGAAGTAACTCACTGTTGAAACAGTAAAGGGGGGGGCAGCTACAGTTTGTTGGTAGGTTTTATTTGTAGGTCTTTTTCTTTTCATACAGCAAAGGAAAACACAGGCCACATTTCCCGCGCCCTGTAACCAACATAAATCTTAAGCAACTCCCACGAGAGAGAATGCAGTCTGCTGTATTCNAGTTGGTCCTTAAATATTTCTTCAGGACCGGTTCCCTGTCTGTATTAATAACCAAGTTTCCTGGGGGTAGAGCTGCCCCAGGCTCCCTTGGGCTGGGCTATTCATCATGGCAGCAGCTGGAAATAAGCTGGACACAAAGACTTGAGTCTCAAGAGGGTCAGTCCCTAGATACGGAAAGTGGAGGAATTTTCTCATTAGTAGGAAGTCTGGGGTGGAAAGTGTGGGCTTTCATCAAATGCCCCTGGTACAAATGGCAGCAGGGAGGAAAGCTCACTGGAGGGGTAAAGACCTCCACAGGGCTTTCAGGGGACAACTTGGGAGATGAAAAGCAGACATGCCACTTGTACTTAGGGGGTAGTGAGTCTGCCCACAGAAGCCACCTGTACTTGTCCCTACATCCAGGAGAGCCATGGTGGGGTGCTCCACATGAGGCACTCTAAACCTGGGAGGACCTTGTGGCGAGCACTGCTGAGTGAAGCCAAAGGGACCCTGAGGGCCAAAATCTCAGAGATAATCATTATGGCCAGGCTGCACTGGGAACCTTAGGGGCGGGGGATGGCAGGGAGGGAAGACTTTGAAAGCCTACAAGGTTCCTGAGCAATCTTAGCATTCGCATACCTCAGAGGGATTCCAAAACTGGTGAGCAAACTGACCAAGAAGGAATTCTCTGAGTTTGGGATGGCCTCTGGGGCTGTTGAGAAGTGCTAATTCCATTACATTTAAATATCAGCTGGAGTTCCCTACCAGCATTGCACAGACCCTGGGAACAAAGGAGAGTTGTTAATAGCCTCCAGGAGANTGTCAGTGTCCCTCAGCAATTGCTGCAAACCCAGAGGAAATGGACATTCTTACAGTGGAAATTAACTGGCCTGTTTTGGGGGGTTCTGCCATGCTTTTAGACAATGTGTTAGCATAATACCTACAGGGAAGGCANGGCATCCTCATCCACTGTCAACAGAGAGGGTCCCCGTATCACTTGCCTCCAGTGTCTGAATAAAAATGCAGTTTAGTTTCTAGAGCAGTGGTTCAGCTTAGAAAATAGCATTGAAAAAGTGTCATGTGCACACCNATTTCTACACTTAAAAATTTCCCTAAAAGCTTTCTTCCTAACCATTTCTGCATTCTTGACTGGAGGCAAAAAACAAAACCAACCAACCAAAAAACCAAAACCAAAAGTAACTTTGTACAGTGGTGGGAAAGGAGGACATGGAACAGGCACATTTCACACCTGAATTGATGACAGAAGCAGATCCCATAACCATCCAATGGGAGAGGTCGCCTAAAGAATGGTCACCAGAGCACACACTTAAAGAAAAATGTTGCTATTGTAAGTATTTTCAATGCATTTTCCCATGCATGGAATACCGCTGGGTTGGTTTTTGTGTTACTCCTGCTTTCTTGGAATAACATACTGTGCCCCACAGTGGGGCAAGAAAGCTAGCTTAGAAAGCCCAGTTTTTCTCTTCTTTGCTACCTCTGGGAAAACACAAGGAGATGCAGAAAAGGTCAGAGCCTTCACCTCAAGTTGAGATGCTCCTGACACAGAACCAGGGAGCCTCTACATGCTGGGCTATAGTCTCCAAACCGAGGTTTAGTCATGGCAGCAAATGAAAGGTCTAGACAAAAAGGCCCCCATCTTACCCCTCTGGTAACATGAATGGCTTGTGTGAACACAATAGAAGTCCCTTTCCCTCTCTTCCCATTTCCTCTCTACTGTCTTCCTTTTGAGGAAGTCAAAGTCCTGACTGATTCTCTAGAGCACTGGTTCCCAACNTTCCCAATGTTACAACCCTTTAATACAGTTCCTCATGTTGTAGTGACCCCAACCATAAAATTATTTTCATTGCTACTTCATAACTGCAATTTAGCTATTGTTATGACTCATAATATAGATATCCATGCTTTCTGATGGTCTTAGGTGACCCCTTGTGAAAGGGTTGCTCAACCCCAAAGGAGTCATGACCCACAGGTTGAGAACTACTATTCCAGAGCATTGCTCNTCCGGACCCTGATAGCNGACAGCAGTAACAGCAAAGGGACTCCACACCAGCTCTTGTTTATGACATCAGCAAATGACATCAAGGGCTGTCCCAGTCCAGAGCAGCCATGAGAGAGCAAGATTCCAAAAGTTGACAGCTTTGAGTATTTTTCTGATAGCCGTTGATGCTAACTCCTTGTGAGGGAGCTGCTCTGGTCCCTGTGGGGAAGAGTGTACACGTGAGCATGTCATTCCATCCCTTTGTGATGAAAGCAGACTGTGGACCCAAGGGTAAGATCTTCGTTCAGAATGAGTCAATGGGCATTTGTGTTTCCTTACAGCTTCCCCCCAAGGAGGGCTGGACATGTACACATCATGTTGATGGNCCAGAAAGCCATAGATGGAGACCGTCACAGNAGTCAGCCAGTCTGTGGCATAAAAGACGGTCCATTCTAACTCATCCTCATTACTCAATAGTCTCAAGTTGGAGGTTTGTTTGCAGTAGCNCTCTTCCTCATCTCTTCCAGCCCCCCTCATTCCTTAGTCTTGCAAGTTTGCAAAGCAAAATGTCATGGCTCTGCCTCCAGGGAGAGGGAGAGCTACCCAGGGAGCCTCCAGGAGCCCAGGACTCCAGAATTTTCCACCAGTCAGGAAGAAAAAAGACAAGCCAGCAAAACACATTATCATTTTATTATGCAATTTCCTTCTACAAGAAAAATCTCTAAAAATATAAATATGAACTCTCTAAAAAATACTCAGAATAGAACTATAATCTTGTTCTTTCAAACAGGGACGAAACTTGTTCTGTAAAAGATGATGGAATAAAAACACGTCTTCATGTCTCCCAGATACAGAACATTCACAGATACATTTCTAGAGAGAGATGTGGGCTGGGACTGGGGGGTGGGCGCCCTCTTTCCAGGCTTCCAGAAGCTGACTTTGTGATCTATCAGGGTAAAGCTATGGGCTGAATAGGGGTATACAATGGGGGCTGGAAAGAAGTGGGGGAGCAAAAGGGTCCAAGGCCCCAGCTTCTTTAAACATAGAAGTTAGATCCTTCATTCCTCCCCATTAGCCTGCCCCCC
>LZPO01007985.1:378934-400543 GCA_001675575.1 Neotoma lepida | reverse complement strand
CCAGGATTGATCTGTGAATCCTTGTTGCTACAATACTTCTGGGAAGAAAAGAGGAGGAGCCTGTTTTGTTCTCTATATGGACTTGGCTGGAATGGGCCCTTTTGGGCAACTACGAAATAGAAATCTCAGACACAGAGTTCAGAAGTCAGTAAAATTGTATAATTTTGATTTTAGTTATGGTTGAAACAATGACNGTGTTTTTAATGTCCCAAATTCACTGCTACTACCCTCATACTCTAATGCTACCTGGAGTCTGAAAAAGAAACTGGGTATAGGCTGGGGGATTGCAGTCTCTGTTTTAATGGCCTTGGGCTGGATAATTCTTTATTGAGGCTGTCCTATGTATGGTAGGATCCCTGAATTCCCCCCTGTATATGACAAAGGCATCCATCCCCTAGCTTTGAGAAATGATGAAATAGTGAGACACTGTCAAATGTCCCCCAGGGAGGCAAAATTCTTTCCAGTTAATACCAGCAGACAGTCTAACCCTGCAGGGCGGGTCCATATGTCCCTGTCTCTTATACACATCTAGATGTGTATAAGAGACAGGTATATGACAAAGGCATCCATCCCCTAGCTTTGAGAAATGATGAAATAGTGAGACACTGTCAAATGTCCCCCAGGGAGGCAAAATTCTTTCCAGTTAATACCAGCAGACAGTCTAACCCTGCAGGGCNGGTCCATATGTCCTGCAACCAAGGACCCACTTTGCTTCTCTCCTCCAGGAAATGTGAATTCTTTCTATACCGTGTCCCAGAGCTGATGATACCTGGCTTAGGAAGTGGGTACCAGGGAAGAGGACAGAAGAAGCAGGTTAAACAGAAGAAGCAAGTAGAGACAATGGGAAAGCTTTTAGAAATAAGAAAGGTTTATTTAGCAAAAGCCACTAACTAGTGACAACATCCAGGGAGTAAGTGCACTTACATTAACAGAATCGTTTCCCAGAGAGCTGATCCAACAGCTTATGACGCAATGGTTTTAGGAAGCAGAGGGCTAGCGGGTGGGTGGGAGGGAGGGTATGGGGAAGCAGTCAAGCAAAGAGAATAAATAAAGGATACAACTCGTAAACAAGGTAAGCTGAGAGGAACGAAGCGCAGAAAGGTTTTTACAGACAGCATCAGTAGAAGCGGAAATACAAGGAATATAGTTTTCAGTTCCCATATGCAGTCCATCCTGTNCAGAGAAATTCTGTCCTGCCTCTGCANCTGTGAAGCCCAGGATGCCCAAGAGCTTTCTGGCACCTGGGGCAGACTTCGATAAGGAACCCCTGGTGTCCATGTGTCCTCCATACAGGGCAGAGGAGAAGGAAGGAGAAAGGCAGAGTTGAGNTAGCAGAGCCAGAAGCAAGGAAGTTGGAGGATGGTGCTGGGAAATCAGGTCCGCAACATTCCCTGTCCTGTCCATTGGCCTAAAGAGAGGGTTGGTGGCTGGTGACCCTACAAGACCCCTAGATCCGTTCTTTGTGTCCCATCTCCACATACCACGTGTGTACAGATTTGGGTCTTCCTAGAGAGGATACTGGCACATGAATGAATTCTCCAGAGAAGGCCTTAATCAGGGAAAGAAGAAGGTCATAGAAGGCAGAAATCAAGGGCAAAAGTCTTACACGAGTCTCAAGTCAGCATCCATCCATTAACCAGTCTCTCCAATTCTTCTAACTCACTTCCGTTTTTTCCTTTCCCTTCAGAAGCTTTGAAAAACCATCATCTTTCCCTCATACTTCTTTACTAACCTACAGCCCTTTCCACTCNCAGTTCACACACTTCCGTTTGTCTCTGATTTTATCCTCAGCCCCTGTTCACAGGAAGTAGGCCTAGAGGAAACAGACCCCGCTCTCTCCGGTACACAAAGCTTGGATCCAAAGGTCCCAGATTCAAGGAAGCCTGGGTGGGATTGAGTAGTTAAGGCTCAGCCAGACTTGATTCCTGCCAGCTGCTTCTTCAGTTTTGTGGACCTCACATCTCAGATTCTTCCTTCCTTGTGTATCTGGACCTCCCTTCCAGTGGNTAATTAGAAAATTAACAAACAGAATTCCACCTCTTCAACTAAATGCAGAGTGGGAAAAGGATACAAGGATATTGTTTATCCGAACACCCTGGAGATCTTTCTAGTCACCTCTCACAGGTCCAGAAGCATGTCCTTACTTCCCTCACACACTCACACACANGTACACACACACAGCACCACNACCACCACCCTATCCTATTACCATCGACACCCTGAGGCACTCAGGAGTAATAATATAAAGCTATGTTAATTTCTTTTAACTTGAATGTTTAGTTTAAAAGAAACTCCACTGTGACTCTAAGGGCCATGCTTGCATTCATATACATTTCAAAGCAAAGCTGGGGCTGAAGATCTCCATTTGGGCAATTCCATCCTTATTAACTGTCTCTCTGATAACACTGCAGTTTGGCCTACAGCTTGTCCAGGATGAAAATGAACACCACCCCCCACCCTCCACCCCTCCACCCTCCGCCAATCATGAACATGACTCAGCTATCTCTTCGGGAGTTGGAAAATCTATTAATCAGTTAAGGTCGTATGGGATGGGGAGTGGGGGGTGAGGGGAGATTTTCTCATGAGCCTAGCCAGCTTATTACTGAGTGGAGATCCCTAGGCAAGGCCTGGATGGTAAGAGATTAAAGTTGCACTTTTAACACCTGTGCTCAAGGCATGCACCTTCAGAGAGATGGACTGGGGTGGCATGGCTGTGGTCCCTGAACTAAGTGGCAGTGATTCTGAAGGGCAGACAATCTCAGCCATCAGCTTACATCCATTTCTCTCTCTCTCTCTCTCTCTCTCTCTCTCTCTCTCTCTCTCTCTCTCTCTCCCCCCTCTTTATTTTTTTATTTTTTTTTTTAGTAAATACTGACCATTACAGCCCAGTGGAGGGGACAGGTACAGAGGTAAGGCAAGGGGGCTCTGGGTCTCTGAGACTTGCACAGAGGCTTAGTACTGTCAAAAAGGGATATTAGGGCAGTTCTTAGCCTCATTTATATGAGCTGGGCTGCAGGCAGGAAATGGGTTGGGGCAGGGTTTCCAAACTGAACAATCAGACCTAAGGGAGCTGTAGCAGCAATGAGCTGTCCTCCCTTTGGGCTCTCACTGCAGGGTCCTGAACTATATTAACACTCCTGGCTTCCTCAGAAGCAACATCCAACACCTAGCTAGAGGAAATTCCTAGTTTATGCACTGTGGCTTGTGACTCCTCTCAACTCCATATTCAGACATAGCCTCACTTTCCCAGTAGCCCAGGGCATCCAGCCTCTACAGTCTCAGCCAGGGCCAGGGAAGGAATTCTCCTATAGCTCAAGGGAGGGTTAGGCAACGTGTAGCATCCTGAAATCCAAAAAACGAAGTACCTAAGAAGGTACCAATGGCTTCCCTTTATGGTCTGTACCACAGAGACAGGAGAGTGTGTGGGCCACAAAGGCATCACCAGATAGGTTGATTAGAACCTGACTGTAATAGTGGGAGCAGCAAGCCTTCCAGAACTGTGGACAGACCCTGTCCCAAGGCCCTAGGCTCTGGAAAGCCCTGCTTCCACCCCCTTCAGTCATTAGCAGATGCAGGAGCTGATTCCTATCTCTGGGAATCCAATTTCTCCCCCCATTTACCTTCCAAAGCAAAATGCTGACCCTCCTCTGAAGCCCTACACTCTCTGCCCTGGGTGTTATTCTCAGTTCCGCCTTCCCTGGGCATCCCCTGCCAGGGAACAGGCAGATTTGACCCCCTTGGCATCACTGCTACCACCTCCGCCAACTCCTTGCCCTGCACCTACACGGCGATCTCATCATCCAAACTGTCACCCAGCTCCTGCCGCTGTAGGACATTGAGCAGGCGTGGCAGCTCCTCCTGGGACCATGAGTCACGCTCTTCGCTTTCGTCCGTGTTGGACTCATACTCTGAGGCGATGCCTGACTCCCGGAACTTGATGAGCTCCAGACCACCTAGGAGCGGCTCACCCTGCGCCATCGGCCGGGTATCCTCAGGTGGGAGGAAACGAAAGCACTCCAGCTTCACCAAGCAGTCACGCCTACCTAAGGGGCTGCCCGCTGGGTGGGCAAAGTCAGCCAAGCCGGCGCCCAGCAGCGGTGAGTGTAGGTCCTCTGGCTTAGGGGTGGTGGGTTCACAGAGCACAGGCAGGGCACCTGAGCGGAAGGTGATCTCCAGCAAACTGTCCTGGGAGCCCACTGCAGGGAGACAAAGGGCAAGGAGAGGTAGTGTTAGGCAAGGCTTCAAATGTGAGCTCATTTATTAACCCGTGTAGCTTGGAAAGGCCTGGTTCTGACAACTCCAGTCCCTTGAACTGACTCTGTAGCATCCCTGAGAGGTTTTGCAGCTTAACCCAGCACTCTTTCCCTTCTACCCTTGCAGCATGAGATGCACGTGGCTGCCCGGGAACAGCTCTCAGAGAGTTGGGAAGGCTACTGAATGNCCTGTNGTGGATTTGTGATGGGGGAAAGGTACCAACCCATCTACACTCCAAGTATGGGGTAACAGCAGGAACTTGTAAGAGAGGAATCAGGACAAGCAGAGTGATTTATACACAGAGGCTCACAGCTACACCTTTTAGACACTCAGCCCTNTCTCTGACTACTGCTGAGAAATCTCCANGGGCTGGACTGTGTGATAGCTATGAGGGGTACCTTTAGGGAACTAATGGTATAGTTAGAAAAACNTTAGATTTGCACAATGGAGTCTGTGAGTCAAGGCTTCACTCACTGTTTGCTAATTGTGTGACTCTGAGCTACTTACTAAACCTCTCAGAACTGTGTTTCCGCAGTTGTGCAACAGTCATAACAGGGTCTGCTACTACCGGGAATGAGCTTACACATTACAAAATCCTGTCACAATCATTTGTATAATAGCTGCTCAGTAGGTATTTGTCAGCACACAGTCAACACAGACTTCATGCATGCCAGAACCTACTCATAGGCAAATTTATGATGAAGGCCTGGAACTAGGCTGCCTGTTGCTTCCCAGTTCAGCTTGGAGGTGTCTGGTATATAGGTAGCGAAGCATCTCAGACCAGGGGCCATACAGTCTAGGGCCACAGTTACTCAGCATTTCTCTGTACAACAGAGTAGTGAGCTATAGAGTGCAGATAATCCACTTATAGGGAGTTTGTGGGTCCCCCAGAGTTTACAACANGATACCCCATATGGGCTCAGTATATTTTCATTGGGAAATCCCTCTGAGGAAGAAATGGGCTTTCTTGGACTGTAAAGTGACCGCGCTCCCTCTAAGGAGAGAGTGGACAAATGTGTAGCGGTGTCTCCTAGGGACCTTCAAGGTCAGGTCTGGGTAGTGGATAGAAGGCAGCCAAGCTGTACTCTGGCCCTGTAAATCTATAATATATGAGATGTGTAGACTAATAACAATGATGCTGTGTTCTGTTGAAATAGATGGGCACCATCAAGGCTCCAAGCAAAGCATCCCCAGGTTCGTGGAAATAACATTTTACGAAGGCCGTTCAAGGGTACAAGGCTGGATGGGACCCTGGCTTACTGGTGTTCTGTCCCGACAGCTTCAGCTCCAGCTCCTGCACTTGCTTGACCAGCAGAGAGATGTGCTGGAGCATGTCCTTGTTCTGCAGCAAGAGCTGGTGCACTCGTGCCTGGGCCTCCAGCCTTGCCGCAGCCTCAGCAGCCAACTGATCCTTCAGCAAGTGAACCTGCAGGGAGGAGGAGGCAGGGAGACCAAGAGAAGGAGGGACAAAGAAAAGAGAGGGACATTACTACAAATGACAGTTGCCATTGGATGGCCAGGACCAGAGATGCCCCTCTCCACATTCAATTTGAGATAAAGAAACCCTGCATGGAAAACTGGGCACCTAGAATTGTAATTTTGGAAAAGTGGCCAAGAGAAGACAGGTTACCTGCCCAGTGGACCTCTCTATAAGCTTCAAGGGCCATGATGTATCACTCAGACACCAACTCTGGGCCCCATGTCAAGTGCAAAAGTTTGGAAAGACTTTCTCACTTCTTGCAATGTCTGTGTCAATAAACCGCCCTCCATTCCTGTTTTAAGAACTTAGTTAGGCCTAACACAGCACACTTTTCTAACTGCAATTTGTTTGTTTTGAGACAGGGTCTTGATATATAGCCCTAGTTGGCCTGGAACTAGCTATATTGACCAGGCTGGCCTTGAACTTGCAGTAACTCTCTTGTTTCTGCTGCCCCAGTGCTAGGATTGCAGACATGGGGCATCACATCCAGCTTTACCTATATCTTTTAAAATACAAAAATAGCCAGGAATGGTGGGGTACATGTTATAATCCTAATATTNGGGAAACAGAAGCAGGAGAATTTTGAGGCCAGTCTAGTCTATATAGCAACTTCCAAGCCAGTCAGAGCTACCTAGCAAGACNTTGTCTCAAAATCAATTAAAAAATAAAACGCAAAAAGCTAATATATTGACTAGACCATCACCATATGCCCTCTCCCCAGCCCATAATCTTCTCTTCTACTTTCCTGAACATCAGTACAAGACCCAGGAAGTAGAACTACATTGCTATTAGCAAGCTGGTTGTAATAAACCTTGGCTTCTCCTATCTAGGTATCAGCTTCTGTCTTTCTATTCTCTTCTTATTCTCAATGGACGCCTATAGAATCCCTGATTCCTTCTTGGAAGGGGTTAAATGTTTGTTGAANGACTAACAGTAGTGCTNTTCTGACAATCTTATAAAGCTGAGGTTGGTGCTCACAGTGAGCACTCATCATTCATAGCCTTCTTGTGGTACAGGAGTCAGCCATGGCATATTCAATAGGTTCTCTACCAGCGGTGTTTACATGCCTATTCCTGGTGTATAACCCTTGAATGAGGATGAAACCAGTGGGAAGAGATGGGGCAATTATATCTAGGACTCTAGAGTCAAGAAAATAGGTCAGTGTTCACCTGTACATGGTCCTTGTACTAGGAAGTGGATCAGGAGGACTTTAGAGGCTCTTGAGAAAGGGAATGGATGAATTTTGTCACCTGGAACCAAGTCAGCCTATAGGGAAGATGGGTTTCTTGGCCCCAAACCATGGTGTTGACAAAGCACCAGGGTGGGAGAGAGCTGGAGGAGGGGAAGCCCCCACTGGTTCTTTCTCAGGAAAACGCTCTCCATTTCTGAAAAGCAGTTTTCTCTACAAATCCACATTTTGCCGAGGCTGACCCGGGCACTTACAGGCCTCTGCATCTGCCTTCTTGGGACGNAGTACTAAGAAAATTGTACTTGGGTACAGTGGATGCTTCCTTCTCTGCCCAGTTCTTAAGGCCTGGAGTTGCAGCTGGCTCTACTTTGAACTGAGCAAGAGCATTAATGAGATTTGCCATCACTTTCCATTAGTGGGTCCTCAAGGTTTGGCTCATCCTTCCCTAGGGAGATGATGCCTAATGAACCTAAAGAAAATCTGGCCTCCATAAAGGACTGCTAAGGACAGAACTCTTGTTTTGATCAGGATGTCGGCCTCCTTTGCTGTTTCATATTCCTGGGAGGGATCTCAAGAGGGACAAGACCAGGAAAAGAAGTGTCAGTAACCACTGAAGCCTGGGGTTCTGATGTAGGGTAGCTAGGAAACCCATAGCTTCCTTGGAAACAGAGGCATGGAGAAATGTCACCCAGGGGTCCCCTAAATCCTACTGAATCTAAGAAACAGGGAAATGGCTGTGGGAAGCCTCCACCTGTATCCCCACAGGACAGGCAAGCTCAAAACTCTCCCTGCCAGTTACTGTTACTGTTACTTACCTGAAATAAGAGTATCAGTGAAAGGACTCTATATTTATCTAATCTACTCAGTAGATCTTTCACTTTCTACTTTGGAATCAAATAGAAATATAAGACAGCAATATGGAACATGGCTTTTCAGTGGATAAACAGCGGAGTCCTGCACATCACTAATTAGCATCTGATATGGGCTTCCTACACACCTGCTACACCCTCAGGTACCAGCATCCCAACAGAATAGACCATTAGGAAGCAAGCACGCAACTAGCAGCTGAGGTGTGGAGTCTTTACTNACTCCTGAGACAACCAACTACAGGCAGTTTACTTTTCCCTGGGCCTCAGCTGCCCCATCTGTCAATAGAGAGGGCCGGCTAGGGGCTGAGACGGTCGATTCTGCATTCAGACAGTCATAACACTGGGGGCCACTTAAAAAAGTCCTCAGATCCTAGGGTGACATCTGAGAATTAGGAAGGAGAACAAAAAAAAGATGTTCCTTCCTGCAGAAGTTGGGGGAGTATTGGAAGCTTCTTTGGCAGGTATCCAAGTTCCAAAGGTAGAGTGCCATCAACACCTGAGAGACTGCCCTTGAATGCTATGCACCTGGTAAAACCCATCGACATTAAGTGCAGTGAGCAAATACCCCAGAGTGTAAGTGCCTCTCGTCCTGGATTACATCAGAATTTTACCTCTGTGAGAGTACAGAGCTGTATCATTTCAGATGTTTTTATGCTCCACAAGCACAGAAACAACGCACTGCTGTCACTGCCCATGCTGGCACTAATGAGCCTCCTGCTTCTGCAGCCATCCGGAGTGGTATGAGGCATGAGGCTCAGANCTCAGCTCTGCAGAACTAAAACCAGGCCAAGTGAGGACAGCGGGGCTTAGAGTTCTTTAGACTCTGAGACCAAGTGTGTACGGACTTGGAGTGTTAAAACGAGGTAGTGTTAGCTTCACCCTTGGTTTGGGCTCTGTTTCTCAACTAGGACAGGAGTAGAAGGCACTGCCTTGCCCCTACCCCTGACACACACAAATCATGGATCTTTATATTTGTCACACTTTTCTTTCAAAGAATTGAACATTTCCTGCAAAACTGACCACAGTACTTTGTGAAAAGGCAGCTGTGAAACATCTCCTCTCCAGAGCTAAGGCACCTCGAGTATTGACTATTCTACTCAGACTGAGCCAGTGGCACAAACACAGCAACGTGGCACTAAAGCCACACTTGGAGTGTTGGCAACCAGCTCTGCATCCCAATCCCAATATAATGTGTGCAACACCAACCCTGTCCCCTCCAGCTCTGTACCGCTTCCCCACACTCTGACACTCACCCTCAACCCACCCGACCACTTTAGCCCATCGTCCCACTCACACTCCGGCCTACTTGCCTGGACTCCAGCTCCTCCATCAGAAGTGGGGGCAGGGCCAGGCTGAAGTTAGGGAGTGGCAGGCACATGGAAATGGCAGTGGAGATAACCAGAGCAATTTGCCCTCCCCCCTTCCCCATACCAGAAAGCAGAGGCAGGCAGCGCTGTCTCAGCATGCATATGCCAGGGACTTGGGCAGGGCTGGGGACAGGGAGAAGCCACAAGGACGGATGCTACATGGAGGGCCAGAGTGGGGATGCAGAGGGTTTTCAGCACTGTTTCTCTAACCACAACACACAATATCACAAAGCATAAATAACAAATTACTTGTTCCTAAATAAGCAGAAGTGGCAACAGGCAGAGGAGGTCTTTAAATAGCAACAGTGAGCTTCACTATCATTTTCCCAAGAGCTAGGCTAGGGCTTGGCAAACTGTAAACAGATCTGGCCCACTTAACTGTTGTCAGTCAGCCACAATCCTGGAGCCAGGCAGGCCCAGCATGCAGCTAGGCAGGCACCAATTACATCCCAGGAACGATTCAAGGTGTGGCTATATTTTTCATCCACACCCTTGAACACATGGTCCATGTAAAAGCAGAAGCTAAGGCAGCCAGGCGAGTCTCATGCTGGGCTGGGAGAGCCTCAGGGGGACTGGGGAAGTTCACGATTTACACACTGCAGAATGACCCGGAAAGACTTAGGAGTTAAGTTAACATCATCTTTGCCCCTATGTGTTTAAGGCCGAGGAAGATCAGTACTGAAGGAATTGAGGTGAGGCTGAAGAGGTCTTGAGGTCTTAGAAAAAGTCACAACAACATCAAAAAGAACTAAATATGGTCCTCAAGGCAACAGCCAAATCAGATTGGTGTATGAGAGCAAACAGTGGGGGCCATAAAGAATATACTAAGCAGCTTTAAGAGCACACATTATCTGCAAGAAATTGGGGCTTTAGATTTTAAACTGAGAAGTATTACAGGAGGGCTTGGGAGCTCAGAGAAAGGGAAACTATGTTTTCACCCCAAACACTAAGATGACAGTTACAACTACTGAATTCTGGGGACTACTGGTAGTTCAAGGAAAGGCCTTGCATTGTTCTAGCAGTAGTCTGATGGAACAAGTGAAAATTGACCTCCCCAGGAACTAATCAGTCCTGCAGAAGAACCAGGCATGCTGCAGGTGGTCTATTGTAGGTGTGAGAAAGATGCCAGGATGACCTGTTATTAACCCATTTACATAACTGATTTTAGATGGAGATTATAACTGATACATACATATATATGATTATAACTGATTATAGATGGAGACAATGACAAAAATCCTGCAGAGTAAGAAAGCTTGAAGAGGCTGATTTAAGACTAAACCCACCTGCAGGACCAGAGAGCCAAGGGCCAGCTGGGAGGTACAACTGTACCCTGCTGTGTCCCTGGCAGTAAATGTAAGATGCAGATAGAAGGAAGGTGGTCAGAGACTAAGGAGAATATGACAGGGACAGGTAGAGGACTATGCTCAAGAAGCCATCAAATGACCTTAAGTCTAGTTTGACGGAAAGATCAGAAGTCTACCACTNTACTCAAAGTCATTACTGCCCTATGGCGGCTTTTCATCAAATCACTGCTGGAGCTGAGAGTCTAGCAGCTCACTGCCAGCTATATCCAACAGATTCTGAGTAAATGAGAGGCTTGGACTGACCAATCTGGGGAAATGCCTAGAACTTAGAGAGAGGCTCGTGAAACGGATCTGGAACATGACATTGTCCCCTTTCCTTAGACTCACTGTCTTCTAGGAGAGAGAGGCAATTAGAATAGGGCAGGGCAATAGATGTTTTGTTAAGACAGATACTTGCTATGCCAGAAAAACCACTCTTAGGTTTGGTCCTGACCGAGGCAGACCTGTGGTAAGTTGTGGGTCTGACCGAGTCCTTCCTTCCACTGCCACAAGGCTGTGTGCAGATTCGACTTGCAACTGGTTTCTTTTAAGTACTTAGCTGAGACTTCAAATTCAGATGCCCTATGCTAATAAAACAGCATGAATATGCATCAGACCTACTCTTGGATAAATAATAATTACTTGGGAATTGATATGCCGAAAGAGAATTGTTTGGAGAATGGATCTGTATTCAATGGGAAACTTTGGGAAATGCTGAGCGTCGGGATGGGCTGGGGCTAAAATGCTCAGGCTTTGTGTTCNTGTCATCCCCCACACTGAGGAGGAGGAGATTCTCAGACTGCCATGCTGTCATTAGCCAGAGATGGATTCTTTCATTTGACAAAGAATGATTTATTTTTCCTCCAAGTATAAGAAGCCATTAGTGACATTCCCTTTTCTCTGTCACTGTTTTGGAAACACCTGCAAANCCTCCCGCCAGCACAGCTTATCCTTTGGTTCAATAGTCAGATCTCCACCCTGACAACACCTCCACGGCTCGCTCTACTACCTTGGAGCATCGTCCCACTGATTCCACTCTCTTGAAATGTGGAGCAAAAGTGACCCACAAGGCAAGTGCCTCAGGTACAGTCTGTGGAGGCTGGATGACAAGAGGGCTCTTTCAGGCCAAGCCATAGCAGACTTTACTAAGGATAGGCTGNTGGATGCTTCCAGGGGATTCACTTCATCCAGGAGCCAGAGGAAGAGGAAGCAGAACACACAGAAGGATCAGTCAGTTCTCCCTGGACTGAACATGGGAAATCTCAGCACCCAGTCAAGCCTAACAGATTCAGAATGCTTGTGCACACAGCTGCCTTCACAGACAACTTTCCAACNATTCCATCCCATCCTCCTCATTACCTTCATCTACTCACATAAGGCTGGATCCTGCCTGCCTCTGACTTTAAACTTCAGCCTTTATACGGAATGGATGCATGTGTGTTCACCATTCCCTGACTTGCCCATAATTGAGAGAAGGCTCAGACTACTGAACTCCAAGGCAGTATGGATGACAGCGCCCTCCATGGAAATCAGACAGAAGGGATTCCTGCTGAAAGCAGCAGGGGCAATCAGCTCAATCCTCTCCCACAAAGCAGTAATAGTCCAACCAGACTTCAGGGCACAAACTCCATCTGGATGCTAAGAGGTGGCCAGTTCTCAAATGGCTCAGATCAGCTACCTAAATTCCTATAAGTTCATTTCTATTATAATGAATTCCTAATCAAATACTGTCTGGAATAAGTAGGTCACTAATGGAGACTNGAGTACCTGTTACGGTCAAGAGTGTTTGGGATGCCAGAGCAGCAGTCTGTGCAAGGATGCTGGGCACAAATTTATACTTAGAGCTGTTTTTAAGAGTTATCATGCCTGTCCTAACTCCAAAGGCATCCCTTCCCACACCAAACATGAGGAAACAAGGTAGGAAGGGAGGGTAGGACTGTGTACATCTTTTTTCTTGGTCAGTTCAAGTCATTATCCAACAATGTTCAGCCAAAGCCAGCCAAGCCTAACTCAGAGCGAGGGATACATGGGGAACCAATGTGTTTTTCCATTTTAACCATAGCCCCATCTGTCCCCCTCCCCTCTCACCTCCTAGAACCCCGACAAGCAATGACCCAATAGCATGAGCATTTCCCTAGAGCTCCCTAGGTTTTAAACCTGCCCTGAGCCCCTTGCTAGGGAAGGTGCGTCAAGCCCATGAGAGTGGAGCCTGTGAAGAAGGGAGGAGGCTGAGGAGAACCTGGGCCACAGCCACTTGCGTCTGCTGCTGCTGCTGCTGGAGGAGCTGCTGGAGGAGCTGCATCTGGTGGTGAGTGGACAAGGGCGTCCCTGTGCCCAAGCCTGGCGGCTTTGAGGAAGAAGAAGGGAGCAGCATTCGAGGTGAGGCTGTCAGCATGGGCTCCTGAGGATGGGGTGGGACCTGAGGAGAGANGACAGAACATGGCTCATAGGCAGAAACCACCTCTGAGGTCCCCACACTCACTGGAACAGTTATGNTGGGTACACNGGCAGAGGGAAACCCATGTACTGGAGATGCTGCATCTTGAATGACAGGAACAGCTCCAGGGGAGAAATGCTGGCATACCTGGGCTTGAACCACAGACCTAGAAAATTCTATCTCCATACCTTGGGAACATCATTTGCCAGTGGGTGGGAGACAGGCAGATGATAAAATACTGTTTTTTTCTTAACCTCTCATTTCCAATTATATACCTTTCTGATGAATTGGGGCTCTAGCTTCAGAATCTATGTCTGTATACACAGCTGTCTATCATGTCACTATAAGAACAAGAGGGAGATGGCCTCAGTTCTTCCCTGCACTGTCCTTTATTTCCTCTCCCAGGGTCAGATGTTCCTCCCTCTCCTATCTCTTCTCACAGTGAAGGAAGAACATTTGGACACCACAACAAATGACCCAGAGGGATCTCTGTTAGTTAGGTGACCNCAGCTGCTATCTCTTTCTCCTGATGGACACTTTCACTCAGATGGCGCCTATCAGTCAGAGTCCAATGCCAAGGGAGGAGGGTTTTGTTTCTGGTGGCTCTGCTGGTCTTCAGACATGCAGAAAGAAGGCCTATTGCCCCTTGTAGAGAAGTAACNGGGCAGNAGAGGAAACAGGAGGCGCTGCCTGCCTAACGACACAGGTGTTTCCTCANGAACTGGCCTAATCTGAGAAGGAAGATGAAAAGTGTGGGTGAGTTTCCTGGGAACCCAAGGGTCNGGAACTTTCCTTTCCATTTTTATTTTTCTTAGTTTAGTTGTCTTCAGGTTTGAATTTAGTCTTGGGGCTCTTGGGGCTCGTTTCCTGGATCATATCAGAAGCTCCCCTAAGCCTTAGTTGTCCCACCTGTGGAATGTGAGGCTGGGGGTGATGAGGCCTGCCCTAATGTGGTCTCAGTTTCTAACATGCNGTGAGCCAGTTTCCAGACTCATCAGAGCTGCTATCGAGGAGTTTTAAAGGTACACAAACGATAGACAAGGTGAGGGGCTCAACAGACTTTTTTTTAAGCTAAGTCATGTGATTACCTGTATCACATGGGTCTGCTGGATGNGCCCTGCACAAATACCACAAGATGCTTTGTGTAGGGAGAAAGGGCTAGAACATTGTTGGGACCCCCAGGTGGGTGATACACTTCAGAAACGGGCTCCACAGCGCCCTCACGTGTGCGCTGGCATGTGGATCCTGAATCTGCAGAAGTCAGACCGCGCTGAGAGGCATCGAAACACACTCCAGCACTGACTGCCACTGTGCGACAGGGCATCTCACTCTGAAACCACAGCAGCAGGAGCCACGAGGTAACTAACGACTCAAGGCTACAGCTGTGACACAGTTTGTTCTCAGAGGCACCAGGACCACACATGATCACCTACCGTAGAGTCTAGGTGGGAGCCTCCTTCCTTCCCTACAGCGTCCAGGTCTGTCACACCTCGGCTGAATTCGAGAACATCATTCTGGGGGAGNGGGACCTCCACAGCGTCGATGTCAGTCTCTTCCGCGGTGGCCGTGGAGGCCCTCTCGGCTCCAGTGAGCTGGCGGCCTGCAGGGACAACAGGACAGGGAACATGACATAAGGGACAATATTCCCTCTTTATTTTGTTAGTTCTCCNTTAGCCAAGCCCAGGCATGCCATGGGCTTCCTCTGACATTTTACACANCCTTTTGTTCAAGAACACGAACACACCTTTTCAACCCAGTACGATACTTCTATTCTAATATCATCGTAAAGTTCAGAAACAAATGAACGTTTCCTCAAGCTGGATACAACAGCTCCACAGCCTGGTACACAGCCTGGTACACTTCTATCAGCAAGGTGTAGAGACTCTAAAAGGGGGCGGGGGCTGTCATCTCTACTTCATCCCAGCTCAGGACTCAGTTTCCCAGCCTGGCACTTACTCTCATAGTTCCACAGAGAATATTTTCTTACCCTAGATTTGGGATTAGGTTTATCACTATGTTTTGTTTTGGTGTTTTGAGATAGGAGGCTTCACTCTGTAGCCCAGGATAGCCCAGAACTCACTCTCTAGCCAAGGCCAGCTCCAAACCTATGCCTATTTTCCTGTCTCTGCCTCCTGAGTGCTGGGATTACAGGCATGTGCCACCATGCTCCTCTAGGTTCACCACTTTTGTCTTCAAATACAATTTCTTAATTGTTTTCAGAGACCAAGCAGCAGCTAGAAAATAGAGCCGGGTGGTGATAGCAGAGTGCATAGAGTAATGATTTCCTAATGTTGGAGCTAGCCCAGACAACCAGGTGTCAGGCATGTATCTGTCTTGCAGGACCAGTGGCTTTAAGTCCTTCCTATGCAGACATACCTGGCCATGTAGGGGAGCGAGCCNAGTATTTATAAGTCAATAGTATGCTAGGTTTTTCCTCCTAGCTGACCCATGAGNTGNGGAGATGGTCCTGCTGAGGGGATAAAGTCAGTTCANGGGAAGGGTGGTCCCCATTGCAGCCTGCTGGGGCAGCAATTCTGATCCTTGGGAAGCTAGCAGACAGGGAGCCCAGGTCTAAGCAGACTAAGCATATGGAGGGATCAAGGAAGGTTCAGCCCGAAGACAGAAATTTGCCACAGGTCAGAAAAGAACCCATGGACAACATCCAGGAGAGACTGCAACACTTAAGGGGGAGGCAGGAGAGAGGCCTTCAGGGGATGCTGAAAAGCAGATAGCAGAGACAAGGGTGAAAGAATGGGAATACTAGTCTAAAAACCGAGTTGGACAGACAGAAGCAGAGAATGAGAACNCAGTGGTGGTTCTCAGGGGAGAAGGCGGGAGATGCTGGAAGCGAGAGGACACAGAACTGCAGGTTTGTGGGGTGAGTATCCTATCCTGGAGCCCGAATGTAGGACACAGGACTCTGGCTACTAAGGTGTTTTTTCTTTTTCTATTTATTTATCATGTACACAGCGTTTTGCCTGTGCACCAGTAGAGGGCACCAGATCTCATTACAGATGGTTGTGAGCCACCATGTGGTTGCTGGGAATNGAACTCAGGACCTCTGGAAGAGCAGCCAGTGCTCTTAACCCCTGAGCCATCTCTCCAGTGCCATACTCGAGGCTCAGAGTAGACTTCAGGTGTTCTTGCCAAACACACATAGGAGTTACATATATATATACACATATGTATATATTTTTGGCTTTTTGAAGCTGGCCTTAAACTTTTTGGCAACCCTCTGTGTCGGCCTCCTGAATGCTAGGATTACAAGTGTGTGTCACCATGCCCAGCTTTTTCTTTACTTATTTTTATTGCATTTGCTTATTCATTTGTGTGTGGGTGTATGGGTGAGTGTGTGCCATGGTGCACCTGTGTAGGTCAGAAGATAACTTAGATGAATCGCTTCTCTCCTGTAATGTGTCAGGGATCAAACTTGGGTTATTAGTCTTGGCAGCAAGCACCTTTACCTGCTAAGCTCTTTTGTTGGCCCCTGGCAGGTTTGATTTTGAATAAGTCCTTCCAAAGGCTTCCCAGTCTATGCGTTGCTGGACAGCTGCTACATGGGAGAAGGCATACTTCCAAGGAAACAGGATCTCTCCCAGGAAACCCTCTCCAGGAAGAGTCTGAGAGAGGGTATACTGCACAAACAGGCGATGAAGCTTTGAAGCAGCGGCCCCACCTTGCTCCGAGCCTTGGGGATGGCCAAGGGTAGCTGTTGCCAAAAGATACAAAAGATATACCTCCCCCCTAGCATAGGGAACAGGAAAAGAAGGAGGGAGAGAAGAAAGACAGGCAGCAGCAGCAGGGAAGGAGAGAGGAGGCATCGGCGCGTAAGTGAATAACACACTAAAACACCCCCCACCCCCCCCATCCTTGTTGAATCCCAGAAGAGAAAGCACTGACATCAAAGAAGCCAGGGCAGCTTCCAGCACTTGCCCTTTTCAATTTCCAAGTGTAAATAAGTTTCTTCTGCACAATAAAGGGCCTGCCATCCCATCACAGGCAGGGCTCCACTGGAAAGACAAACATGCATTCAATGAAAAGCTCCCAGACACAGAAGCCAGATCCCTACAGGAAACCATCCGTTTTCCTCTGGACATTCATAGGAAAACCCTTCTTGGGAGAGCAAATGTGAAAAGAAAAAAACATGTTGCCAGCAGTTTATACACACCAAGGAGGTGAGTGGAAGGTATAAAGGAAATGACCAGGAGAAGGCAATGAGCAGCCTTCCTGAAGAAGAAAGGGTTCCAACCCCAGATCCAAACAGTACTGACTGCTGACACTCAGGTACACTCAGCTTCATGGCCAGAGGAAAGCCAGATCAATCACTCAGCTTATACCTGTTGTGAACTACAGACCTTCAGAGCATCCCCTGCCTCTCCCATCCATTCCCTTCTGCATATGTTCCATGTGCAGAACCCCATCTACACTGCTAGCACTGAGAGCTTCCTGTATACCACACCATGGGTTCATTCACCTGCATTCTCTCAGTGTCTCAGAGGAGAACNGGCATTCAATATTCAGTTTGCTGGAGATCACTGAGTGGGTAAGGTAGGGTCAGGATGAAAGTCCAACTGCTCCGTGCCCGGTGCCTCTCAGCACCGCCAGCACCGCCTCCTCACTTCCATAACAGCCAACAGTCTGTGCTAAAGGGTCAGCCACCACAGAACCCAGGCATCTGCCAAACGTTACTCTAGAGGTTGCTGTGGAGTTACTTTTTAAATTCCAATTAATATTTAAAGTGGTAGACCTTGTGTCAAGTNGATGCCTGTCTGTGGGCAGACTCATCTGATCAGACCGAGGTTCAAACAGAACAAAGACTAACCTCCCATGAAGAAGAGGGAATTCCACCAGCAGATGGCCTTCAGACTCAAACTCACCCTTCCCCAGGTCTCCAGCCTGCAAATTATTGATTTACCAGGCTTCTAGTCACGTGAAACAATTATTTAAAATGAACCTCCCATTAAACACAGACACAGAGAGAGATGGGAAGGCAAAAAGAGATTTCTATGTAGCTATTTCTAGCTNTTTTTAATTGCTGAGGAGAGAAGACTCCTCAGTGAAACTGGGGTAGTCTTCTTGATGATGTAGCCTCCTTTAAGTCATCCATGTTCCTGTGAGGAACCTCAGTAAACTCACTGGCTTCCCAAGCCAGACTTAGGTATAATCGTTCTTTGTTGTCAGGGCTCTGTGGGCTGAATAAACATTTGTCCCTGTCTCTGCAGGAAAAGTCACACAACACACACACACTCACACACACAGTAATACACACACACACAAATGTCATGTACACTTTCCCCCTCATATTACTCCAAGGCCACATCCTCAACTATACCAGCAGGTGCCTCTCTCCCTCTCCCCCAGGGATGCCAGTGTGATAGAGTATGCCAGCTCAAGCTTGACTGACCTTGAAAAGATAGNTAATGGATCTTTAACATCTTAAACCATGAAGAAAGCATGCTGGGCATATTAGTCTGCTTTCTATTGCTGTGGCAAANGTNATGACCAAAAGCAATTTGGGGAGGAAAGGGTTTGTTTGGCTTATACATCTTGATCACAGTCCATCACTGAGAGAAGTCAAGACAGGAACTCAGGCAGAAGCAGAGACGGGAACCATGGAGGAGTGCTGCTTACTGGCTTGCTCAGCCTGCTTTCTTATACAACCAAAGACCACCTGCCCAGGGGTGGCACTGCCACAGTGGGCTGGGTCTTCCCCCATCAATCATTAACCATGAAAATGCCCCACAGGACAATCGGATAAAGGCAATTCCTCAACTGAAGTTGTCTCTCCCCAGGTGACTTCAGTTTATGTCAAGATGATCAAAACTTACCCACACACTGGGCCTGGCACTACCTGTGGAAGGCCAATTACATAATCACTCTCTCTTTAAGGTATGTGGAGAATGTCAAGCAGATGATATCTCATGTATATTAATATGAATTAAGAAAATTGCCTCTAAAAAGGTAACAGAACAGACCAGGTGTGGGGGTACACACCTCTAACCCTAACACTCAGGAGGCAGAGGCAGATGGATCTCTGTGAGTTTGATCTACATAGTAAGTTCTAGACCAGACAAGGCTACATAAAGAGACCTGTCTTAATAAAAACTTAAAAAGGTAACAGAACAGAGGGTTAGTGGTGGCCACCATGGCTGGAGGGTAGGTGCTGACTTTTATATTACAGCCAGAGGAGAATAACTATGCTGGACTCTTCAGTGGCCACTGTCTCCATCACTGCCTTCCCAACAATACACCGTTCAGCCTTCTGAGCTCACCCTCTGTGTTTACCACCTCAATTCTATTAATTCCCCCCGGCCCACATGTCATCATTCCTCATCAAAGAGGTGGCTTAAAAGTCACTCCTGGTGGAATCTCTTCTCAATCTCCATGCTCATCTGAACATAGAGTAAGCATCTTACAGATGATTGTTGACAGTGACTAATACACATGCTGTCCTTGGCCGCATTTATTGACTGTTTGTCAGTTTATCCAATAAGTATTTATTGTGCTAGGAGGTCCCTATGCTCCCAAGGCTCACAGCCCATTATAGGTAGAGGGCATTCTCTCCTGGTACACAGAGAGCTGAATGTTATGTCAATGGCACCATCCAGGAATGCTCAGAACACAGGAGCACCACAGAAAACAATGTATTCGAGTTTCTGAAAGGGGAAGGGAAGAGAATGGGAGAGTGGGAGCTAGAAAGCAGGCCTCCCAGAAAAGAAAAAGGGAGTACAGGATGAGGAGGAAGTCTGCATGAAGGGGACACTCGGCCACTTGGCAGAGGGCGCTGCATCAACCATGGCTGGAAGGTACAGGAACTACCCAGAGCAGGAAAGGAAGGAGTTTGGGGAACATGAGGCAATGAGACTGAAAGCAAAGAATAGGAAGTGATCCCTCCTGGGAACTTGATGGATCCCCCAGACTCTCCTCCTCAGCATGACAGGAAATCACATCAACTCACCCAGCAGATGGCTGCAGGGGCTGGAGGTGGAAGGTCAGCGCTGTTCCTACTGCAGGAAAATAAGACCTATTTCTTAGTGTTGCCTGTAAGAAAGGCCATGGGTAGTTCTTGTCAATGGGCCAGCCCCGGCCACCCTGACCTCCATGGCCAGTGACTGAGGGACAGATCTGATTAGCTACTTGGAAATTTCAGCAACCTCCTCAGACAGGACTTCTGAGATGACAACAGTCTTCAAACGCTCAGCCTCTGGGAACCATCCTGTATCTAGTCCCTTCCACTCCAGGAGTAAGCAGCTTCACCAGAAACAGTGTCCTTTACTTTCTGGTTAGAAATTTTCTGTGTGTGNGCATTCCAGCTGCTAGTGTGAGCATGGGTTTGAAAGCTCTTGCGATTTCGGCTGCCACTCTCTACAAGCCAAGTAGCAGGCCATTGGCAAAGAAGTGTTAATATAGCTCAGTGTGTACAGTGCTTTCCAGACCAGTTTGGTGCCCCAGAACCCATGCAGAAAAAAGCCAGACCTGGTGGGTATGCACCTGTAATCCCAGTGTTGGGAAGGAGACAGGGTGATCCCTGGGGCTTGCTGGCCAGCATCACAGCCTAGTTGGTGAATCCTAGCCCAGTAAGAGAACTTGTATCAAAAACAAAACAAAACAAAACAAAACAAAAAAAAAAGTGAACAGCTCTGGAAGAATGATACCCAAGATCCTCCTCTCGCCTCCATACATATATACAAAGCATGTAAACACACACACACACACACACACATGTGCACTCACATACCCCCCACAGTCACATACACAAGAGGAGTGCTAACAGGCAAGAAAACCATCTCCTAACTAGCAGTCTACAGCATCTTACAGTGCAGAACTAAGCAAATGGCTTCCGTTCTCTGAGCAAAGTGGTCAAGCATAGGTCTCACAAAGCATCCAGNAGAGGCCNGGATCTGTCCCTATTGTGCTCTCTCCTCATAGCTACACAGNCCTGTAAGTGTTTGCCAAAGACTCTGATCCCTTTATCTNAGAGCGCAGGTGGAAAGGTTTTAAGTTTACATTAGTGCCATGGCCCNCTGTAAACCACAAGTGGTCCAGGGCACACAGGAAAACATGAGGTTCCGTCTAGTGATCGTTATTATTAGGCAAGATGCCGTGTTAACCAGAGGCCACCATCAGTTGGCACAAATGAGTGAGCCAAGAAAGAAGCAGGGTGGCTCCCTGTGGTTACACAGAAACGGAACACTAGATGAAATGTCAGGTTTTCTTAATTTATGACTGATACATGTCCAGGGTAGAAAAGTTATGAGTANAGTGGGGGGTAAATCTTCCTGCCACCTCAGCCATCTGGCTCCTTTTTACAGAATGATCCATGTTGCCACTTTCTTGTGTATCAGGCTGTAAAGAGTCCATGCATAGTAAATTTGCACGTGCACACACATGTGCACACATAATTATTCCTATGTACTTATAATAAAATATAATTGGTAGCAAGCATATCCACAGTTCTAGAACTTGATTTTTTTAAAAAATAGACAAAATGTCTTAAGATGGCTTTATATCAGTTCACAGATAACTTGATTAGTCTTAATCTCAGTGCAATTAGTCCACTCTTCATATTNAAAAGTGACTTCATAGCCAGGCATGGTGGTGCTTACCTTAGAATCATGAGGCAAAGGCAGAAGCAGGCAGATCTTTGTAAGTTTAAGTTTAAGGTGA
>LZPO01007985.1:299779-312862 GCA_001675575.1 Neotoma lepida | reverse complement strand
GAAGGAGATCTGGAGTCAAGTTCTAAACTACATATTGCAAATAAACAAAACCCACAACAACAACCAGCAGGAAAGATGCCAGACCTAATCTCAGAGATGCTCATTTGGGTATCTGGCAGAGAGGCCAAGGTTGCTGTTTTTGTTTCTAAGGTGAATGGTGGACATGGTAAGACAGGAGGACCCAATCATGTCTAAAGGAGACATTTTCCCTCTGTTATANATTGAATGAATGTAAATAAAGTTAATTTCATGTTAGAGCTTCCAGTGATGGAAGCTTGCNGGTGCAGACTGGTTGATTGAACACTGCTGCACTGTTCCTCCATGTCTGGCCAGTTGACAGCAGAACTAGGTAACTGCCTCAGACAGAAAGAGATGGTGAACAGAATTGAAACTTGNCTGTTGTCTTCTTGGTTCACAAGTCAAAGACTGTGAAAAAGACTTCTGTCATTTTTAAGGGCCCCTGGGCCTGTGCCAAGCCCCACCATTTTCACAGAACCCATGATCTATGCTGATTACAAAACTTTCTGATTGCCAGGGATAGTGGCACATAACTGTAATCCTAGTACTTGGTGGGCCGGGGGAGGAGAATCACAAGTTCAAGGTCATCTTGGGTAACAGCACATTTAAGCAGGCTTGAGTGCCATAGTAAGATCTTGTCTCAAAAACACAAGGAGCATGAAGCTAGGTGTGGTGGTACACAGCTCTGAACCCAGCATTTGGGAAGCAGGGGAAGGAGGATTCCTTCAAGTTGGAGTCCAGCCTGCACAGACTTGGTCTCAAAAACAGGACAAACAATAACAAAAGGCTAGAGGTATAGATCAGTGGAAGAGCATTAGGTTCAAGCCCTTGGGTTCAATCCTTAGCAGAAGGGGTAAAAAATAAAGAAAAGAAATGAAAATGAGAAATACAAAATATGTTGGCTATCTAGGAGGACTCCAATATAACCACTGATGTCAGNCAAGAAAACTAAACAGTCATTGCTGTCCCAAGGGGACTTGTGTATTCCAGCTACAGGATTCATCACACTATCATAGGCACCCCAGACACCATGCAATGGCTCCTAGAGACTTCATTTCAGCCATAACAGGTTCAGGTGGCCTTTAGATGATCCCTCTTATACCTANTTCAGATGATTGCTCAAGCCCTGCCCACAGTTGTCTTCAATTAGTCCAGAAAGATCACCACCTCCCTTTGCCTGTGACATCAAGTGTGCTTTTATGACTAGGTCTATAAGCAAACCTCTCACTCTCACCACTACAAGANGAGCAACATACTCTGTGCTGTGATGGTCAGCTTTGCCTCACTCCCATAGGAAGGGACCCCGCTGGCCATGGACTGAGATATCTCTAAGACCCTGGGCCAAAATCAATCTTTCTCACAGACCTAAGCATGCATAAAAAGAGTCGCCTTAGCGTAAATCAATGTGTCTGGATCACATGCACACTATTTTTTAATCTATCTATTATTGCAACAGTTAAAACACAAATTCTTAAGAAAGGACCATCGTGATTTGCCATCACTCATTTTCTTAACTAAAGGCTGCTAAAGCCATGACTACTATGCTGAAAGCGAATCTTGCTGGATGTCAAGTTGTGCACATGCACACACACACACACACACACACACACGCACACACACACACAGAGTCTCATACCATTTGTATGCCTGTATGTTTGACTTTATCAAAAAAGTTTTTAGAGGAAACCTGTGTTTGAAGTATTTGGATTCACAAATACACACACACACACACACAGAGTCTCATACCATTTGTATGCCTGTATGTTTGACTTTATCAAAAAAGTTTTTAGAGGAAACCTGTGTTTGAAG
Source organism: Neotoma lepida (assembly GCA_001675575.1). Lineage (NCBI taxonomy): Eukaryota > Metazoa > Chordata > Mammalia > Rodentia > Cricetidae > Neotoma > Neotoma lepida. The sequence continues at coordinate 311,035 of LZPO01007985.1, read as the reverse complement.
TATTTGGATTCACAAATGTTGATCAAGGTTTTTTTTGTATTTATTTATTTTTATTTTATGTACATTGGTGTTTTGCCTGCANNTATGTCTGTATGAGGGCATGGGGCCCCTGGAACAGGAGTTATAGACAGTTGTGAGTTGCCATGTGGGTGCTGGGAATTGAACCTGGGTCTTCTGGAAGAGCAGCAGTGCTTTTGACCACTGAGCCATCTCTCCAGCCCTTTGACCAAGGTTTTTATCACATATATGAAGAAGCTGGCATCCAGGGCTGGTAAAAGACTTCTCTTCAGGTTCCTCTGTAGAAAACCCAAGCCTGCTGTGGGATGTCTTTCTGTACGCTCTGAAAATGTTTTGCTCTGATTGGTTGATAAATAAAGCTGCATTGGCCTATGGCAGGGCAGGATGGAGCCAGGCAGGAAAATCCAAGAGAGATGGTGAAAGGAGAAAGGAGAGTAAGGGGAAACACCAACCTGCTGTCCAAGGAGCAACATGTAATGGGACGCAGGTAAAGCCACAGAATACATGATGATACATAGATAAATAGTTATGGGTTAAGTTGTAAGAGCTAGCTAGCAAGAAGNCTTCCCCATAGGCCATATAATTTNCAATTAATATTAAGCCTCTGAATGATTATTTTATAAGCAGCTGCAGGACCGCAGGGCCAGGTAGGACTGAAGAAACTTACAGCTATACAGCCTGGAACTCGTCTCTTGATTCTTAGCTTTGTGATTTTTATGTTGCCTGACATCTGTACTTTTCACTGGCCCCATATCACTGCTCCAGGAAATAAAATTATTCATTAACATCTCCATTCATTCAGCATATGTTTAATGAGGTCTTTGATGTATATGTACACATCCCTATCTTAAAACAGGAAGCAAGAAGAGGAAGAGGAACTCTTTGGAAAATAGAGAGCCCAGGGCATTTCCAGGGTCATGGTGGGAAGCTGCAACATCCTCCCCACTAGTTCTTCCCACTCTAATAACACAGCCTGCCCTCATTTNTTTTGCTGCTTCCCACCCTCTTCCACACTCAGGAACACATGCCAGTAACCTGGAAAAAGTACAGAATACTAACAAGGTCAGAAAAACACGGTAAAAGGACCTTCTGAATGTAGATGGCTTCCAGGCAGGAAGTAGACAAGTTCATTGCTGTCTGAAAGACTGAGAAGGTGGAGGAGAAGTTCGTCCAAACACAGATGTTTTGTGGGTAGGAGGCCTTTTCATAGCATCAAGAGACCAGAATGATGGAAGAGGGCAAATTAACCAGGCCCTCAGAGGAAAGGCAGTGGCAGCCTGGAGCACAGGCAATTTTGGGCTGTGTACTCAGGGGAACTCCAGAGTGGCAGCTGATCCCTATAGAGAAGAGACAAGACATGTCCTGGAATACAGACATTGCTTTTTTTTTTTTNCTGGCTGGGAGCATGGGGTGCCGAACAACCATCCCAAATGATNGAGGGCCTGACGGGCTGATTTATGAAGCAAGATAAGCACCAGCACTAAAAATAACCCATTGCTTCTAGGTTGCCTTTCCTTCCAGCAACTCCCACAGCCCATTAGAAACAGGGACAGGCATCCCTCACTCTAGGGGTTGGCCCTATGATCCACTGCAGATACCCTAAAACCACAAAGACTGAAGTCCCTTATTTAAAACAGTNCAAATATATAAAACATACTCACATCCTCTTGTATACATCCAAATCATCTTTGGGTGATTTACAAGCCACTGTTCAGTGTAAATGCTATGAAACAGTTGCTNTACTCCTTTGTTTAGGGATTAAAAAGAAAAAAAAGTGTGTACATGTTCAGGACAGATGTTGAGTGATTTTTCCCATGGTTGTGTGGCTCAGTAGTAGGGGAAGTCCACTACCTNAGAACCCCTTTCTTTTAGTAAAATCAGAGGCAGAGATGGAGGACAGTCTAAAATTAATTAATTCAACTCTAGCCAATTCTATCATTCTCCTCTGCCTCTCCTTTAACTAGTTCATATGATATATTACACAAGTAAGAAGGAGAGATATCAAACTTGTCTTTCAGAAGTGGAGAAGGCACAACACTGCTCACAGGGATGACTCAGAGCTACACATTCACACAGTGGAAAGAAGAAAACTTTCCCAGGAATTAGTAGAGTCACAATTCCTTCCTTAAGGAAAAAATGGTTAGGAGACAAATGATGGATCCTTCTGTCTCTAAGGCTTGATTTTCCTCTATGACAGGCATGTTTATGGCCTCCAGCACTTCTCAGTGTCCACCACACACATCCCACACTTATGGAGTTAAATGGAAAAACTTTCATTAAGTTCTTTGACAAAGTCACACTGAACCCTAATGTCAATTTCATAAGATGCATTTGTATTGCTTTGTGCAACCTTGACAAGCCCTCTGACCTCTCTGGGTATGATTTACCCTTTTACACAGTGAGTGCATTGGTTTAGATTATATNTGAGAAACTTCCTGGAGAATACAAAATTCAGAACCCTTGTAGGAAGGGTAGAATGGGCACATTTAAGGAAATCAAGGTAAATGTTCAGAAACAAAGAACTGAAGGAGTTTGGTGACATTGGGTGCATCTTAGAAGCAAGGGACAAAGGTGGAGTAGGAAAAGGGTGCAGATATAGAGGAAATGTGAAATGGGGCTTTGTGCTGTAAGTAGGAGGGAGTCTTATGCTTAAGAGCTTTTTTTAAAGAATGAAAAATAGAGAGACAGATGTTGAACATAATCTTGGCACCAGCCCTGAGAATTCAGAAGGGAAGACACTGGAAATAAGAAATNCAGGAATGAGGAGGAACATGTATCAAATGTTGGGTTATATGAATGTCTTATTTCTGGATGAGATCACATTATTAGCTAAGAAGCAGGATAAGGAAATGGTCTCTAAAATCTATGCTTGGAAAAGGTAGCAATGCATTCAATGAAGACAGCCCACGAGAGCACAAAAGAGCATCTTGCACCAGAGAACCAGGAAACAAGAGTCAGAGGAAATTTTCAGAGGCCAGGCAGTCATTCACCCCATTCAAAGCCCTTCTCAAGCTCTTGAAACATTGACTCTCCTCTGCAACAGAAGGTAAGGAAGAGGTAAGAGAGTAGGTTGTGTGCATCTTCTAGGACCTAAAGAGTTCCAGGCATGAGACAGTTGCAGAAACCACAGGAGGAAGAATGGAGACGCAGGGAACACCAAGCGCAGAGAGGAAGATAGAATGAAGGACGGATTCTAAGGAGATGCTGAAGAAGCAGGAGGACAATAATAAAAAATCAGAACTGACCCAGCACACCTTTAATTCCAGCACTCAGGAGGCAGAGGCAGGCAGATCTCCGTGAGTTCAAGGCCAACCTGGTCTACAAAGTAAGCTCCAGGACAGCTAGAGCTACACAAAGAAACCCTGTCTTGAAATAAATAATNAACAAACAAACAGATAAATAAGTGAAATCAGAACTGATACAGATGTTAGAAGTCAACAGAGCTGNCAATCATTCAGCCTGTAACAGAACAAGGAGATCTCTGAAAAAAGTTGTCCCAATGCTATTGAAATCTGCCCCCACCACCAAGCATCCACTTACTCGATTCTTTAAAGTTGTGTTTCACAACTGTTGAGGTCCTTATGACTCTCTAGGGGTCCTTATTAAGTCATAAGTNCTGCAGGTTTGAGGGGGAATCCCTCAATTTCTAACAAGGTCTTAAATACCTTGACACTGTAAGAACCAGCTTTGAGTAGCAAAGCTCTAGAGCTGTTGGCTGCTACCATTCTATGATCCCAGGCATTAGAGTATGTGAATACTCCAAGTGATATAAAAATACAATACAACCTATTTCTCAGAAACAGCCAAAGNTCAAACTCTAACACACACATGATAAAACTCATACAGCTCTGACACATACATGATAGAGACAGAGCACCCACATCACAAGTTCTCAGAGCAGAGGCTTCTTCCAAACCTAAGATCCACCTACTGTCAGTAGGTGGCAATACGTCCTTGGGGGTCAAAGGGACAAGAGTTCTCACTGGNTGAACTGGAACCACATGGGAAACACAAAATGTTGGCATCCAGAATCACTCCCAAACATTATGACTGAATTGGTTTACACAACATAGCTTAGGTGCTGAGGTAGAAATTCAACTTCCAACATGATTTTAATAGGCAGCTAAGCCTGAGGATCACTAGAGATAAAAATTACAAGATGGGCAGTGGTGGCGCACGCCTTTAATCCCAGCACTCGGGAGGCAGAGGCAGGTGGATCTATGTGAGTTCAAGGCCAGCCTGGGATACCGATCGAGTTCCAGGAAAGGCACCAAAGCTACACAGAGAAACATTGTCTCGAAAAAAAAAAAAATTACAGCAGACCATAGAAACCAAGAAGTATCATCCAGTCACTCCGTAGTCCTTGTCTTTCCTCATCTTCACAGCTGATGCAAGGCACCATATAAAACCTCCATCCCATCTTTCCCTTCAGCCCCTCAGCTAGGTTGCTCCAAGCTTAGATCAGATTTTACGTCTTCCAAATTCCTATGGCAGCCCATGGTCCTGGGTAAGAAGATGCCTGGATGTTTGGGTAGCAAAATCAGCAGCATCCTTTGTTTTCTATGGGGGCGTAGAGGAGGTTAGTGTACATGTTCCTGTGGGTGTGTGCTCAGAGTATCCAAGTATGTGTCTGTGTGTGTACAGGCATGTGGAAGCCAGAGGCCAACATCAGGTATTTCCCTTCATTCCCTTACCATATTTTCTTTAAAATAGATCTTTTACTCACTGAGTCTACTAGGCTGGCTGGCCAGTGCACTCTGAGGATCCACCTATTTGCTGGCTCTATTGCCCACAGCTATGCATGTGGATGCTGGGATCCAAACTGAGATCCTCATTCTTATACAGCAGACACTTCACCAAGTAAACTATCTCCTTAGCTCCAGGACTGAGTTTTAACCACAGCGAAGTGTCTACTCCAGCTCATACCTGGTACCAGCCACACCAGTCAACAAGTTTTTTTTTTCTAATGAAGATGTTATTTCATGCTTTGAGGACCGTGCTTATTCTCTTGTGACTATGTAACTCCACCATAGAAACATGTAAGTAACAACAGACAATCACAGGAAAATGAATGTGGCCACGTACCAATAAAACTTTATTTATAAAAATGGACAATGGGTCAGATTTGATCTGTGAGCCATTGTTGGCCCACCTGTAATTCCAGCATTCGGGAAGTTGAGGCAGCGGGACCACAAGTTTGAGTTCAGACTGGGCAATAATATAAGATTCTGTCTCAATTAATTTTTAAATGTTTATCATGGAATGAAATGGAAACTATGTAGCTCATGCATGATACAGTATAACTAAAGAAAAATACAAGTGAATTAGTTAACATGTAAAAATTTTAATAAAAGGATAGAACTATTGATATAAGTATTAGAAAGCATAAATATATCTCAAAGACATTATGCTGCTTAGTAGAAGTCAGTCCCAACAGATCACATTCTGTGTGATTCTGGCTGTCTGACATTCTCCAAAGGACAGACTACAGTGAAAGAACAGACCAGCATGGACTGGAGTGGCAAGTGCTGGTTAGAAGCACTTACTGCTCTTGCAGAGGACCAGAGTTTGGCTCCTAACGCCCACATGATGCTTATAGCCATCCATAACTCTAGTTCCTGGAGATCTAATGCCTTCTTCTGACCTCCATGGGCATCAAGTACACTCGTGTTGCACATGAATGCTTGAAGGCAAAATACTCTGATACATAAAAAGAAACATATAACTTTAAATTTGAGACGAAGACTTACAAAAACAAAAGTAAACTAAACAATTACCTGCAGTTGCTAAGGATTAGGGGAAGGAAAAAGATATGACTCCCAAGTAACAGCACCAGGGACATTTTAAGGATGATGGGATATTCTGTAGTCTGACAGTGAAGATGGTTACACAACTCAAAGATTAAAATTTCCAAAACTACAGCCACAGAATCAATTTTATTGTGTTAGTTTAAAAAACAAAGTGAAAATTAGGCCAGTCCACATCAGGATAGCGAGCACCTCCCAAGTTTTCCTTATTCTTCAGGAAGGTCCCAGACTGCCAATCCTAGCATAGGCTGAAGAACACCCTGCCCTCCACAGCAGAAACTAGAGTAACAATTCTGGACTTGCCTTCAAGGTCAAGGTCAGGGTCAGCAGAGTCTCCCTAAGGAGAACATCACAGTGACTAAAGAAGATAGGAGGAGTGTCCCTGACACTGGCTCCCCTCCAGCACATANGCAGCCAGTCCTGGTAGTGACAAGATCACTAAGGAGGGGCCACAGCACATTGAGGGTCATCAAAACACTCTGCTACTGAGCCATGATTACTGCATNTCCTGTGGGAAGCCACTGAACCATTATGGAGCTACACTATTATCTCAAGGAGTTGCAATCAGATCTGGGCATGTCTCTATGGGCTCCAAGGCTCTGTATAAAGAACTCTCCCATCGACATGTATACAAGTAATTGTCCAGTCTAGTTTTCCTAGGCAGGTGCCTCACCCTCCTCAGTTCTGTTCATTGCAACACTGGACAGACTGTCTAGTTGGTTTCTGAACATCTCTGCCTCCTCACTGAGTGTATATCAAACAAGGGCTTAGAGACATAAAGGCACACTAAATAATAGATGTGTGTCTTGGCAGACAATGGAAGGAAGGTCCTCAGGGTTGTAGCCGATGAAGTCATAAGGCAATCACAGGTTAGAGAGGAAGGGGACAATCTGGTGTGTTCAGTCCTTCTTCACACCGTCTCTCCCACTAGCTGTCTCTGCAGATGTTTGCTTCTCCTACCTAGACATCATGTACCTGTGCTCCATTCTGTGGAACTCAGAAGACCTGGCATCTATGAGCTGGAGAGTATCCCAAACTTCAGCCAGCATTCTGGCACACACAATGAAGAAACGCCTCCCTGTTCTCCACACACTAGAAAGCAGAAAGCAGCTTTTCTGGGCACAGTTTTGTGTTCCTTCAAATTGTTTGTGGCCTAGTTTCAAGAAGGTGGGAAGTTTGGAATATAATTGGGTTAAGACTAGGCGTGGGGAGAGGGGGCTCCTAAGGATGGGATTGGTGTCCTTTGAAGAATTTGACTGAGGAGCTGGGTGTAGTGGCACACGTTTGTGGTCCTCTTCCATCACTTAGGAGGCAGAGGCAGGAGGACTGAAAGTTTAAGGCCAACAGCTTCAGTGTTGGTGGAGAGGAGGGGAAAGGAAAGGAGAGGGGGGAGGAGGAGGAAGCGGAGGAGGAGGAGGAGGAGGAGGAGGAAGGTGAGGAAAAGCCATGTGAGGTAATGCTGCAAGAAGGTGACCACCAGCAAGAGGGCCCTCACCAGAATCAACTACGCTGGCTCCCAAAAGACTTCCTGCCCCCAGGCTATGAGAAATAAATGCCTGCTATTCCAGCAACCCTGCCTATCATGCTTTTATCGAGCCCAAGCTGATTAAGACAGAATTGGTGGAGGAAATTATAAACGTTATTAGTAGGAGAGGCAAGAGAGATGGCTGCTCATGATAACTGATGCCGAGCTGAGGTCAAGCCCTGGGAACCANCACAANCAGGACTGAATTGGTCTCTCCCATTCAAAAGCCACCTATTCTCCCTCACTCTACCATAATACCATCATAATTTAACTATTGAGCCCAATGATTGTTTATAAATATCAGGGCACTACCATAACTATTATCCTCTTTATTATCATCTAGTACTCAGCAACTTGGCCCTTGGTTTCTCCCCATCAGTTATTCCAGCCATGCATAATTGCTTTTCAGTGTGAGAAAGTAACCACCCTCCCTTCACTGCACCCCTGGGAATATTCCACGGATCATTCTGGGTATCAGAAGGAAGGAAACCTCCTCCCCATCTTAATCGTCCTAAAACATTACATCTTAGGACTTGACTGAAAATGATTCACGGCACCCCATGCCTAAACAAGGTGATCAAAACTGATACTGAACAGGAACACCAGACTCGAAGCAGTTTTCTCTTTCTCACCAAGTAGCTCTCCACAATGTGTGGCTTCTATGCTGAGTCCTGTGTGTGACAAGAGGGCCTGAGAGACCCCGTTGGGGCTGAGACCCCGGCACAGATACCTAGCTCTGCATCTTACTCCTCAACCAAAGTTGCAGTCTTAGCGTTTATATGCAGGCATCCCACATAATATTTCATTGAACAAAGCCTTTCACTTTAAAAATAAAAATATAAAAATCACTGATTTGCTGCAATGGTTCAAATGCACTATTGTGTTCTGTCTGTCCTAAGGGTATGTAGTTTTTNCCATGTCTAAACTTGGACTTAGCAATTACAACTCTTAAATTCCTACTCAGTCCCTAGTCCATCTAAATATCCTACAGTTCTATTTCAAATAAGACCTCCTCTGACTATCATAGCATGAAAGAATAGTAGCAATTAGTACTTAGGGGGCCAGCTTCACAATAATTATATATATAAAATATATTATATTTTAATATAATTTTATATAAAATAATATATATATATAACTATATATATTTATATATACTTCCTGCTCTTAACATGATTCTTTCTCTTCCTGGCAACCAGAATATTAGTTCTTTAAAAGCAGACATATNAGTTCTTTGAAGGTAGACGTTAGGNAAGGTCAGTTTCTTGTCCTCTTTAGTGCCTATTCATAGAATTTTCAGCACAAGGACTTCCTCTGACAATGTAGACGGCTGGCTGAGGCTGCTGTGTCAAGAATGTGAAGAAGCAAAGGGTGGAGCAAGGAGGCATTACAGAGTCNAACTGCTCCCAGNGGGGCAGGAAAGGCATTCAAGAACTAGAAACCCAGGTTCGCTAACATTACTCATATGTAAAGAAAGGAAGACCCCAGGCATGTGGGTCTGTGGATAGCGCCTTGGCTANCGCCATTTAATGTGAAGAGGGACAGGCTTCCGAAAGCAACCCCGTGTTCCCATCTGTTTATTTTTAACCTATCTGGCTACTCTAAAGAACACACACAAAATCTCAGCACTGGTGGATCTATGCATTTGATCAGTGGTGGTTGCTTGGTGGCCCCCAGACTCCATGGCCAATGCCGTGTTTTTCTGTCTACAGACCACAGCTCCGCCTGTGTAGCCTATTTTTCTTTCCCTAATGACTTAGGTAATGGGGCTACTGCATGGATGGCAGGTAAATGGTTCTCTTCCCTATTTTTTCAAAAGGAAATTGAAAAAGGAAAAAGAATGGTAGTGACAGCTCTTTGAAAATTACCTCTAATGGGCAACTTGTTTTGTAGCAATCAGAACACTCTGAGCCCAAATCAAAGATCTTCTATGACTACGTTCCATAATAATATATCATTTAACAATTTATTGGTGTGGAATAATTATGCCAAAAGGAAAACAATTTTCCTCCAGGCTAAAAGGAGCTCAATTTCGACTACTTTCCCCCNAGCTTTTAAAAATGTATAATTAGAAAGATACTCAGTTGCAACCAATTACATTTAGATCACAGCTTAAAAGTAAGCACTTTTTGAAAAAAAAAAAAACAATCTGATTGTGTTTGTCCATTTCTTAAAATGTTGAAAACCACTTCTCAAAGGGTTCCACATTTCACATCCTTATCTCTTAACTGCCTCTCCAGTCACTACAGAGAATAAAGGCAAATCCAATTTAAACATCGGGATCTTACATCTGATGATGAACAGCGCATTCAAGGACCTGTAAGGGGCATTCACCTTGAGAAACTGGCTACAAGGTGGCTCACACTTCTCAAACTCAATGAACTTAGCAGACAGGGCACCCTTAACCTCACTCTGTTTCTCTGGATATACTGAAGCCTCTTCTAAGCCAGAAAGGGAGACAACTAACAAGAAATGCTCTAGCACACCAGTGTGGAAAAGAAACCCATCTCCACGTGCCCTTTGCCTGAAAGCACCTTGGGTACTCGCTGGGTCCTTTCCATTGGGAAGAAGAAATTTGGTAACATTTTTTCCCATGATCCTCCATGACAGCNCCCACCCCGCCCACTACAGGCATACCTTTCCCCTTGTTCTGCTTTGGTATTCAATTAGTCAGATACTGGNCTTCCCAGATGGACCCAAATTCGCTCCTGGTTTATATTTCTATTCTACTCCTTGGCTGATTTCTTCTCTAGAAAAATGTAGCCATTCTATTGANTTCACATTTAGTTCCNCTCTAATGGTTTCCATCCATTTCTGAGCATTCTTGGATTCATTTTTCAGTGTCCTGTTTTTGTTTTAGCATGCAGTGTCTTCTTAATACTAATTTTGTTGTCACCGCCTCCCCGGTTTCTTTTGTGATTTCTGCTATCTGCTTTCTTTAGCTTACATATCTGCATAGATACATAATACCTGTATATATGCAGATAGTTAATATCTATATATATATAGATTTTATATATCTGTATACGTTATATATATTAAATACGTTAAATANGTTACTTCATGGAGTTTGGCTGCTGGTTCATATTTACAAAGATGAACGGTAAAAGGCAAGTATTTTGAAACACTGTAGGGAGATACTTGTTGCCTAGAAGANCTTGCTGATAACTGAGCTTCACTGTAAAGTAAAGACAAACTAGGCTTTTATTTGTAGAAATCCCCATAGATAAAGATCTGGAGGCCCTTCCTCTGGGACTGTTCAGTTACTCCAGGCATGGGGCAAGGGGCCTTCACTGTCAATATTCTAGAAACACAGGAGAGGTTGAGGATTTGCCAGTTCAGTGTGAACACTCTTTCCTCAGACCCTTCGGGCCTGCCTTCTACATCAACAGGTACCTCCATACCTAGAGCCTTAACCAGACCTTCTAGCATCACTCACCTTTCTTGCAACCAACACCTCTTCCTGCAGACCTCGGGCTGAAGAAGTTGCCTCTGTTCCAGTGAGGCCATCACTATCGATATCTGCCCCTGCACTCTGTCTTTTAAACAGTCATGAAAATCTCTTGATTGACCATTTCTCCTCCCATTTTCCTGGTCCTACTAGTCATTTCAGTGCTGTTCCAGAGACAGAGAGGATAAATACACACAGCCAACCTCTCAGGTGACCTGATATTCCCTAGCACTACTGAGGCCCTCTGGGAAAATGCATAATGACCTAAACCAGTCTTAGAGATGCTAGAATTCTGACACTGGCAGTCTCTTATCACCTCAGTCATAAGGGGCAGGCCTGGTAGTGATACAAGAAGACCAGTGTGATGCTATTGCTGAAATCCAGTGAACTGAAATGCCTAGCTGGGAAGAGACGGGCAGAAACAGCTGAATTTAAGAACTGGTCCAGAGCTGGGC
>LZPO01007985.1:272502-298656 GCA_001675575.1 Neotoma lepida | reverse complement strand
TCCCTCAGATGCCAGAATCTTGATCTTGGAGTCCCTGATTCTAGAACTGTGAGAAATAAATTTCTCTTCTTTATCAATTACCCAGTCTGTGGCATTCTGTTTCAGCAGCATAACACATTCTAAGGCAACCCAAAATTTTATTATAGTTCACACTCATGGAAGGGATGGCTAAAGGAGGTAAAATCAGGATGGTGTGATGGACAGAGAAAGTTAAAAAAAAAATTAAAGAGGCAATCAAAATCCATGCTAGCAATCTAATCCTGACAGGCCAAGAAAGACAATTGACAAACACCCTGTGGGTCTGGAGAGAATGGAGCAGGGCCAAGTATTTAATCAAGATTTACTGTGGCAAAAGGATGCAGCTAAAAGTCCATCTAAGATGAAAAAGGCAAGAAATGGAATAGGAACACATAGGAAAAGCAAATAAGAAACTTAGTAATGATGAATTTATTTAAAAGTCTCAATAAATGGTTTATATGGCTAAATACAATTTTATGTTGTATTTAAGATTACGGTACCTTTGGATCTCAGGCACNTATAATGCTTTGTAGTTAACCGGCACCCAGTAAATTATTTTGGATAGGATAATAACTGTTAAGTAGAAACAAAGGCATTCTAAACCATTGTACATAATTTGTAATTAAAAGGAGCTATACATTCCTAGAGAATCAGATGGCCCATTTTCCCTCCATAAAATGTAAGTTTCTAAATATGATTCTGTGTTCCTTATTTTCTCATTCTGTAAATTAGCAGAAACTCTCTCATCAGAATGTTATTGGACTATTACCACGATAAAAGTTCCTCTACTCAAAAAAAAAGTCCATTCAAAGAGGTGCTGGTCTGCAGCATAATCCACGGCCAACTGATGTAATAGGAGAGCTACGAGGGCCTCCAGCATCTGGATTGGAGCTGATTTCAGGGTCACTCCTTCTTCTAAATAAAATGGAAAATACACCGGCCACAGGTTTAATCCCCCTGTAGTTTATATTTTTCATGCTTCTCTTACCCATAAGTGACATTTCAATTTGAAGGACAAAAAGGAAGGAAGACCTTAGGAACCAACACAGGTGTCACAGCCCCCAAAGGAGAGGAATTTATACTTCTTGCTTCACCTGATATGCTCTTTCCCAACTAGAACTTTATCAGATAAGCAAGCCTCTCTTGACCCCATGGCCACTGTGACTACACACACACACACACACACACACACACACACACACACACACACACACCGCCACAAGACAGTCAGTCACCTTGCTGTGAATGGCTTTTCAATCCCCAAACCCTGGGTTGCAATGGTCAGTTTACTGTCTTTCCCCAGCCTAGTCTTACAACTGGACTATTTCTATCAAAAAGCAAGATCTGAGGACATAATGTTTACTTTTTTTCATTCAGGTCACTTGCCACATAATTGATAACAAGTTTTTGTTGAACAGGTGGTATATTTCTAACAAATTGAATCATCAGTTCTACTGTAGAAAGTCAGAAGAAGGGCTATTGTAAAATACCACCATGAAGTAACTGGCTTAAAACAATGCAAGTGTAGTCTCTTTCTATTCTGAAGGCCAGAGGATAAAATAGTCATTATATAGGGAGATATTCTTCTGGGGAATCCTAGGGAGAATTCACTCATCTTCTTGACTCTTTCAGCTCCCAGGAGATGCCTGTATTCTTTGGCTCCCAGCTCCTTCCTTAATCACAAAAGCCAGCAACACAGTTTCTGGATCTACATCTGTCGTGACAGTGCCATATGTCTCTGTGACCTCAGCATTCTAAGGACCTTTCTGATTGGGCCCACCTGGATAATCAACGCTAACCCCATCACAAGATTCTTAATCCCCCCTTCAAAGTCCTTGTTGCTATGTACACATGGCAACAAATACCAGGGCATATTTGGTTTAAGGAGAGCATGACAGATAACAAAATATTTCAATTAAATGAGTATTAATTTGGAAAGCCAGGACTGATGCTTAAAGGAAGACATTTTATTACCTGGATACTGTAGTTTTATAGAATGCCACATTATCTAATGCCAATCAAATATGATATTTATTCTGTTTATTGGGGATTTATTTCCACCAAGTATTCTTGACCTTATGTAACCAAATACATGTTAACCCTCAAAGGAGTCACTTTAGAAACGCAATAAATTCTAATGAAATAATTATTGATTAAAACTTGGAAGAAATCTCCCCTTAAGAAGGTATTTTAAAACTAATATATAAACAATTGATATCAGTGTCATTGCTTCGTAACCATACCTCAGCTTTTTTTTTTTAAAAAACTAGACCAGCAATAAAGCAAACTGATCAAGACAGGTAATCTTTAGATTTGGTTCAAAATTAACTTTTACCAATTCCCAAGAAAAATATAAATATTATCTACCTCAATTATAATCCAAAGAGTGAGCTACAAGATCTAGATGCTAAGAACAGTTTAAGAACACTACTAAAAGAGAAGTGTCGAAAGAAGGGCACAATTGCTGCAGCACTGTGAACAGTACCACACTCCTTAGAAAGAAGCAATGGATGCCGTTCAATATGACTCTGCCTCTGACCAAACAGTCTCCATTTATACGTATCATTCGTCAAATTTCATTACATATTATATATATATTGTAAAATATATATATAATATAATATATATATTTTGTAAAATATATATATATATAATATAATATATATATATATATACAGAAATACAAATTCAGGCAAGTTAAATTAGATATCTACTTGTGTTAATACCTACAAATGGCCTATATTTACAAAGCTCCCATCTGTATTGATGCCAATGTCATATGGCAGGTGTTTCTGAATACCGTGACAAACAAATATAAGTTTGTCCCCCATTCCTCCCACAGATGTTAGGGACACAACTTCACAGGTTTTGTGTTCCTACCCTGCAGATCTGGGAACTCAGATGATCTACTGGGACGTGGGATACATTTCTCAATCACACACATGGCTTCACAAATACACACTCCACATGAACTGCCCAGAATCACTCTACAAATCTTCTAGTTGTACACATCTCAAGCTTCTGACAGTAGACCCCCATTTGCAACTTCATAGGTAAAGCCGGGCTCTATCACTGGCTTGATATATGGTACTCTTGGTGGTCACTAAAGCCCCATTCATAGCCATGACATCATTGTTTCCATAGAAACAACATCACCACATTTTCAAAGGAGAAGAAACCAGAAGGGATTCTCAGAGAAGACAAAACCCGAACAATTGAACTGGAATAAGTAAGCTATTGCTAAGGCACTCTTTTGAGGGTGTCTTAGTTTCTTGGGAGAAAAACTGTAGATTTTAAAGCATTACAAATAACTAGAAATTGTAACTGCTAAATTTCTTTCTGTAATAAAATTTATTGTACCTTGAATAAGTCAGATTTATATTAAAAATTACTCTTCTTAAAATAAAACTCCTAATTCTCCAATGCCAATGAATGCTTGAATACTTTTTAAAAACATTAAATGTTTTAATGTCCCTTTTGACTTTGTATATATGCTGTGGATTGAATATAATTGAAGGAATATTTTAGTGAATTTTTGGTAATTCAACTAAGAACTAATCTCATATACAGTTAAATTCTATAACAGGTAAAAACAGAATCACAATCACAAATACTGAATAATAGAACTAGGTTTATGAAGTTTCATACACAGGTTGGCAAAGTTAAAGTATTATGTAATCTTTGTTTTATTATGTAAACATGTTCTAAAATAATCACAATGACTGACAAATCCATGGAAAGGGAGTCAGACACCAGCCACATCCTAAGATTGTCTATTCAAACTTAAGAGCGTCTGTCCATATTGTTAGAAATAGACCGCTGAGCTTCGAGAGGAAACCCCAGCTCATCCTTTCAAGTGTTTGTAATTAACAGTCTGATTTACAACTCCAAAAGCATCTTAGGAATGCCTTTCTAAACGTGGGATAGTCTTTTAACAGCGTGGAAATATTGCTCAAACCAGTCACCCAAAAGCAATTTAACTCAGAAAAGACAAGAGTGCAGTTGGGGTGTGGCCACAGGGAAAATGCCAGTCCAGATGATAAAAATCACAACCAGACACCTCTCAACCTATCAGAGACCTCCTTTCCTTGTTGATATCAGCAATGGAGAGGCTAAACTTTACCACAAAGGTTACAGGGAAAGGGTTCTGTATTATGCGGACAGTTCTTAACAGA
Source organism: Neotoma lepida (assembly GCA_001675575.1). NCBI lineage: Eukaryota > Metazoa > Chordata > Mammalia > Rodentia > Cricetidae > Neotoma > Neotoma lepida. The sequence goes on along the minus strand of LZPO01007985.1, from coordinate 294,463 downwards.
AACAGAAAGACATCATTCCACATTCCATGAATCTTCATGACACCCTCTGCCAAATCCCAAGATTATGCCTACATACCTACATCCAGTATTTAATGATAACTTCTCAAAAGACCCTGCTGTGTAACAGTTTCCTCCAAGATTAAACATTCCATCCTGCAGGAAGATCCACAAGCACCAAGGTAAACAATTCAAAATAGCTTCAGAAAGTACCTGAAACTGATCAGATTCACTAGGCCCATCCTTGCCAGAGTAAGCAATAAAAGGCAAGAGTCCTTCTCAGAGGATGTGAAGGGGAACTGCAAAGAAGACTCTCAGAGGAGAAAAACTATAAAGATGACTCTGAGACAAGACCACCTGACTGGAAGAAGCAGAAACCAGCCGAGCTGCCTGGAAGAGGCTTAGACCAACTGAGGCACCTGGAAAGGACACTCTCCAACCTGTTGAGCTGCCTGAAGACTGTGCAATGTGCTCCAGGTTCCCAGCTTTTCGAGCTGTCACCCATGCTGGGGTGGCCTTTGGTGATGCAGCTGTCTTTGAGTCATTTCTGCTCCCATAAGTAACCCCTCACCCATATTCCTGGAAGTAACCCCAATAAAACTCATTGGCTCACCAAATTGGATTTTGGTGGTATCTGTACTTCAGTCTGCCATGGGATCCCTATTTGGGGTGAGTAGATGTGTGTATTGCATCTCCTTAGGAAAAGTTTTGTCACACAACAGACCTGTTTACTTATCTCAGTGGTACACTGTTTTGTGAGCACTCTTACCCCCCCCCCAAAATGCATATATAGTGGGGAAACAATGACAGACAGCATGGAATGAACATGATGTTCAGAACATCATCCAAATTCCACAAGTCAGATAGAAATGGTACCATGATAGATGTACATGTCAAGGGCTTGACCATGACAATAACAAACACCTGAAGCTTGAAGCTGGACTAGGGGAGATTAAGATTAAGATATATAGGACTACAAGACAGCACTGTGTCACCATGGTAAATAAGATACAAGAAGAGAACAGAGAGAAGGAGTGGTGGATTCCCTAGAAGTCAAAGATGATCGGTAAGAAGGGTGTTGGAGCCATACATCCCATTCATATTTGTAGTGTGGGACCCATGNGTGAGGAGGCTGTCTATAAAACAAAAATACACAAAATTATAAAGACATGGTTCCTGTTCTCACAAAGCCGAGAGACATTCTATTGTTATAAATACTGTGTGATGGCATAGGATGACCAGCTGTTTGCCAGAAACAGAAGAAGAATTTGAAGGCTGGAGAAGACTGGGGAGTGAGAATATGCATAGGAAGCTCTAGATGCCCACACAATAGTAAAGAAATGCTCATAGCAAAATCCCAGAGGAAATCACAGGGGAGTTGCTTGCTCAAAATTTAGCCAGGGAACACTTTATAGACAATTGGAGAAAAACAAAACAGGGTAATAAATCTGACATGCTTGATTAAAAGGTAGGAAATACGCTCACAGATTTGGATTAAAAAGAGAAATGGCCATGGTAATGAAGAAAATCTGGAAAGATGAAGAGTAAGCTGAATCCAGCAACATCAGGCTACAGTCATGGTGANCTACAGCACTAGGGTGGCCACCCAGGCCTCAAGATGCTACCTGTGCTGCAGATGGCCACCACCCCTGAAGGAGGTACTGTTTTATATATGTGTGCCAGACTTGAACCTGGCTTTTTGTCTTCTCCTGAGCTACCTCTAGCAGCACTCAGAAAAGTGACATACAGACAGCATCAGAGAAGCCCACTGTCTTCCACTGTGCCCCCCAACATGCCAAATCCCCGGCCTTAGGCAAGCTCACTCTCTGAAATACCCTTCCAGCCAGGTGTGGAAGGGAAAACACCTGCAATCTTTTTTGCATCTGAGAGGGTGAAGCAGGAGGATCCGAATTCAAGGCCAGCCTGGGCTAGGCAGTGAGTTCCAGGTTAGCCTGGGCCATACAGATAGACCCTGTCTCTAATTAATAAATAACTTAATTAATAATCAATCAATTCTCCAAACAAAAGGTTATGATCCACTTATCGTGAATTTAAGTGACTGGCTGTGTATCAGGTTAGAATTTTAATGATCTTTAGGNTCATCCACCTTTCTATACTTTTATTTTCTCTCCATTAGCCCTTTTACCTGGAACAGCTTTATCCTCTGGTTTATTCTTAGGAAAAGGCTGAAGAAAAGCTAGTTTCATCCAGAAATACTTTGTAGGAAGAAGAAAAGGCATCCAGGAGACAGAGCTTGGAAGACCATAATTTCAAGACTAGCCTGGACTACCTGGAAGGGCTGGCTCCAAAATGAAGGGGTAGAGGGTAGAGATTGCCCCAAATGTGACAGAAACTTTCAAAGTGTTAAGTGACTAAAGGATTTCAGTTCATCTAAGTGACTAATTAAGGAGAAACACATTCACAGCAACTCTGGATGTCTGGTTCAAGGTGACAGGTTCAGAGGCCAGTGNNATAGCTCAGTGGGTAAAGGCACTTGGCTGTCAACCCTAATGATCCGAGTTTAATTTCTGGGACTCACATGGTAGGAGAGAATTGACTCCACCCACACACACACACACACACATACACACACACACACACACACACACACACACACACACACACACACACACACACACACAAAATGTAAAAGGAAATGTTTAAAAAAAGAGAATATCAGCTGGGCGGTGGTGGCGCACGCCTTTGATCCCAGCACTTAGGAGGCAGAGGCAGGTGGATCTCTGTGAGTTCGAGGCCAGCCTGGGCAAACGAGTGAGTTCCAGGAAAGGCACCAAACACAGAGAAACCCTGTCTTGAAAAACCAAAAAAACAAAAAAACAAAAAAACAAAACAACAACAAAAAAAAAAAGAAAGAGAGAATATGGCAAAAAGAAAACTAAGTTCAAGTTTCAGACTAAATTCATAAGGGACTCTAAGAATTCATGGAAAATGACTTAGGTATCATTAACCACCCCATTCATTAAAAATACATTTTTTATGTGCATGCCTGACTGTGTATATATGTGCACCACATGTGTGCAGGAGCCCACAGAGGTCAGAAGAGGCACTGAATCAAATTTCCTGGGACTGGAATTATAGACAGTTGTTAGTCACAGGGGTTCTGAGAACCAAACCATCTCTCTGGTCCCAGCCCTCCATTCTTAAGAGGGCAGGAGACCCTGCTACTCCATCAAGCCATACATTTGTGTGTGCATTGGCACATTTGTTAGTGTATTTACAAGAAGGGGAGTAACAATCTGTGTCTAAAACAGGAAGAAGCAAGTGAATGGGCAGGAGGAAGAGCTGATGTGTCCATGGAAGGTGCGTCATGCTGGGGCTCAAGGACAGCTTATTTACAGAGGAAACAGTACACTAAACAAGGTTCACAACAGTGTAGTTTTGGCCAACAACTGGGAATCTCAAGGACTTGGGAGCAGCTAGGACTTATAAAGACCTTGGAAAGGGAGTTAAACCCATTAGAAGATTACATTCAACTCAGAAGCCGAAGTAAAGAAAAGAGCTGCAGTAAAGCTTAGTAGGTATACCAGATGGCAAAAGAACGGAATTCTCACTCAGATGCACTGCCGTGTGCCAGTGAGTCTTCATGGGCTGGACTGGGTAGATGATGTTTTGTCTGTCTCATCACTCCTCCTCCCATTTACCCAATTCCTTCTCATCTTATTCCTTCTATAACATCTGGGTCTGCTCGCTCACGGAGAAAATAGTCACAGGCATAGCTGTTTGGTTCTCCCATCCACCCCACTGCAGCGTATCTCATGTGTGCAGTGAGTTTACAATGCTACAGAAATCATTCTCCAAAGACTTCACTTGACCTTGCTTGTTCCAGGCCACTGAATACAGCACTCACCTTGACTGAGACTCCTTCCCNCCCCCCTCCATCAGCACCTCATACACAGCAATGGAAATTTAGGAGAGAGGAAATCAGAGACTGTGGCTATTGAACAAAGAACAGTTCCTTACCTGTTCCGTAAGAACAATTACTGTCCATCAGCAAATAACCCACATCTGAACCATGCTCCCCACACTCCACCTCAGTCCCACAGGTCTCTGTGCATGAAAAGGTTGGAAAAAGCCATTAGAGAAATGAAAACTGCCTAGGGAAGAGTGTGGNAAGCTGCCTGTTTGGGCAGACCCACACGGAACAGGAGAGTGGAGAAATTTGCAGTCCCTGGCTTGCTGTGAAAGAGCCATTGTCATCAAAGAAAGTTCTCAGAGGGGTTGGGGAGATGCTTCAGTCAGTAAAGTGCTTGGCCACAAAAGCATGAGGACCTGTGTTCAATCCCAAGCATCGGTGTAAAAGACTGGTTGTGGTGTATGTATCTATAATCCCCACACTGTGGCAGGAGATATAGGGGCAGAGATAGGAGGATTCCTGGAGCTGGTTGGCCAGCCAGCCTCACCAAATCAGCAAGCCTCAGGTCCCAGTGAGCCATTCTGTCTTAAAAAATAAAGCAGATGGCTCCTAAGGTACAACACTGGCGGTTGACTTCTGGCCTCCACATACATATACCCACAAGAAAGAGAAGGGAGGGGGAAGAAAAGGGAGGGAAGAGGAAAGGAAAGGAGAAGAAATAAAAAGCTCCCAGAACTGGTGTGGTGGGACACACCTGNGACATCAGCACTATGGAAGCTAAGGCCAGAGGATTACAAGTTCTAGGCCAGCCTGGACTATATAAAAAGACCTTGTCTCAAATGAAGAAACAAACAAAATCAGAGAGTGACCATTCTACTATATAAACCCTGTGTCCTAGCTTTATTTCTATTCATATAATAAAATACTCTGACCAAAAAGCAGCTTGGGAGAAAAAAAGTTTTGTTTTAGCTTACAACTCCAGGTAACTGTCCATTATTGAGAAACNTCNNGGCAGGAACCTGAACTGATAGCTAGTCCACACAGCATTACCTCAGACCAAGGAACCCTCTCCACAGCCAAAGAGGTACATTAGGAACCAAGGAGGATATGGAGGATGCTACTGTCTGACCAGCTCAGCTAGCTACAGTGTGCAAAGCCACCTGCCTAGGTATGGTGCTGCCCACAGTAGGTAGGGCCCTCCTACACCAATTAACAACCAAGATAATCCCCCACAGACATGTCCACAGACCAATCTGATCTAGGCATTTCCTCAATTAAGGCTTTCCTCTCAGATGACTCCAGGCTGCATCAAATTGACAGTTAAAGCTAACCAGGAGATTTGGAATCCATCTCAAAATAAGATGTTCCTCAGGGTCATCTCTGAGGCCTTGAACTTTAAATCTGCCTGACAAACATTAATTAACCATCCTGATGCCACAGCCCGAAAGGAGATGCAAAGGTGTTAACAGATGAGCACAGTCTGCACTATTCCTTGAGCTCCAACAACTTTGTAAGGGGCCCCTTGACCAGCATTTGACAACATCATAGAATGTTCACACTAAGATGGACCAGCAAAAGCCTCAATCAGTCATCCACTACCTGTGTGAGCTCTGGGAAGTTAGTTATACCCACTAAGCCTCAGCCTCTTTATCTGCAAAAGTCCACAGACACCACAAAGTGTATTGGTAAACCGGCGTGCTCTTTCCAGTTTAGAGTGATTTCTTCTTATAGCAAAANTGGCAATGTTCAATAATGTACAGCATAGTATAAAATACTACAGTTAGTAACTGAGAGACTCCTTTCTTCATANGCACTCACTAGTCCAATCCTCATGTAATACTAAACACTTCCATGTGCTCATAAGGCCTCATATTTCCCATCATGCCCAGCAGGGTGGTAGCACAGTCCACTTGCCAGCTCCTCCTCTGGAGCCCAAGTTTTCCAAGCTTTCTATCTCCCTCTAATAACGCTATGCTTTCTCCTTAACACNTTCTCACCCCTGCTTCTCTNTAACTGCCTTTTTGCAACCCAATTCATACCCATCAGCCTCCAGAGAATAGGGTATGGTAATATTCACATCTCCCCACTTATATATACAACCAGCATATTATCCCAAGCTATTTGTGAGAAATTCCAGCCCTCTGGCCTGCTGTTATAGAAACAAAGTAGCTTCCAATTACTGAGAGCACATTTAATGGGGACTCAATCTATAAACACTTACAAGGACCTACTATGGCCAAATTTTAGAGACAATGATACCAATGTCACACACACACACACACACACACACACACACACACACACACACACAGAAGGACTTATCAGAGCATTAAGATGTAATGCTCATTGTTCACTGTACAGGTGGGAAGACCAAACTGTCTCAGTTGTCCAGATCCAGAATCCAGTAATTCTGATTTTTCTTCCTCATCTATTTTGTAACTTCCAATGGGAGCTGGCATTGTCTCTCCAAGACGGTAATCATTGTTTCTTTGATACAGGCTATGACTTATGACTTCTCAGACTGTCTCTAGGGCATCCATGCTGTGAGAATCAACATGAGGTAACGGCTTTGACTGCAAGAGTCCTGGGTCACATCCCATGGCTGTCAACAGTTGGTGTAAACTATGGGGAAATCTTACACGTTCTAAGTCTTTGCTTCATATATAAAAGGCCTTCTTGACTACTACTCATCCTTTACTTCGAGGAAGCTGTCCCTAGTCGGTGAAATGCCCTATCACACATACAAATACCACAGTCCCTTCTGGAGAGCAAATCCAGGTCAAATGTTCACACTCATCTGCAATTATCTGATTATCATTCACTTTCCTTATCCCTTCCTTCATTTAGCATAGATACAAGGCCCATTTCCTCTCTCACTACTGAATCCCAAATTCCAACGGAGGACTGTGGTTTCCAATTAGAATGTGTTGAACAGATGAGCGGATGAGCTCATGCATGGAAAGTGATCTGTAGAACATAAAGCACACTGCAAATACTGATGGTTCTTATTTGGTGTGGACGGTGAGAAGTAATCCTCTTAACTGCTGGAAACCATTCTGCTTCCATTCAAGTAACAAACTGCTCCATTTGAAGGCCTCTCCAAGGAAAGGGACTCTGACAAGCTGCCCCACAGTGCCCTCTTTCAGGATTCTCTCATGACCATGCCAAAGCTCCCAGCTCATCTGTGTTCAGATAGACTATTTTTTTTTTATTCTGATCCATAGATGGTCACTGTGGGAAGCTGGATTGAGTCACACAAGTATCCAAAAGAATGAGATGTCTATTGGCTAAACCGGCAGGGATTCTGGTGCTGGACCAGGGAAAGTACATTCCAACCATGAGCAAGTTCAAGAAAAGCACCCTGGGTCCCTCCATCCCCCACTTCTGGTTAAATCCGACTCTATATCTAAAATGCTGGGCACATGAAGAGCCAAAGGAAACTGTAGTGGCCAAAGCCCGGGAGAGCTTGCTCCCCCATGCTGATCCATTCAAGGAAACAAAGCCCTTCCAAGTTGCACTGAGCTGGTCTGGAGATGGAAGGCCTTTATGCAGGTTTCCAAGGAGATGAGTCAGATGTTGTTACCATAGAAACGATTGCTACCATTTATTGTCCATCACCCCCTGACAGTAAGGGAAAGGAGGGCACTATGTTTTGATGGAGAAGGAAACAAGAAGAGTTGGATTTAAGTCAAAATGAAGAAGCATATTGAGATAGGTCCCTGAAGACTTCTTCAATGGAGTCAATAGCAAAATGTCTAATTTCCAAAACAAATGAATTAGAGACATGAGTGTTTATGGTTTGTTGTTATTTGTATTGGTGGAGTTGGAGTGAGTAAAGCAGCCTGTGAGAATGACCTCTGCCCATCTGTTGCCCTGTCAACAAGACCCTTTAGCAAAAGCGCTACGGTGTGAGACTCAGAAACATGGCCTGCACCACAACCCATGAAAGCTTCAGGGTTATAAGGAAACTGAGGTAAGATGTCTGCTTAATCCTGTCCTTGTTGGAAANTTGTTTCTGGTAAAAAAGGAGCACTTTTAGAAGTCCCTTTGATTGTTGCTACTACCAGTACTTTAGAGAAAGTATTATATGAGAGTAGCAATAAAGGGACTTCCAGGGCTGGGGAGATGGTTNAATGGGTAAAAGGGCTTGCTGTGTAAGCAAGAAGACCGGAGTTTGAATCCTTAGCTCCAACATAAAAAAGCCAGACACTGCTACATGTGCCTGTAACCCTNCCTTTANGGGGCAGAGACAGGTGGATCCCAAGAGCTTGATGGTCAGATAACCTAGCCAACATAGCAAGTTTCTGGTTCAGTGAAAGACCTTGTCTCAAGCCAATGATGTGGAGAGCAATAGAGGAACATACCCTGAATTCTGCTCTGGCTTCTGCATGATCATACAGGGGCATTCACACTCACACACTCAGTGCACACAGTCTGAACACAACCAACACACACATACCCTCCACATACACTAAAACAAATTTTCTTTCAGATTTTTTTCATCTTTCATAAAGACAACCTCAACCTTGAAATTCATGTTATGGCACCTGTACTCACAAAGCTGCCTGGAGGGACCTGTAGTCCTCGTGGTCTGTTCCAGGAGTGGTTACTCAACCCTGGGCACTCCAGGAGCCAGACAAAGCAAGCATTCAGGTGTCCCTGGATAGGGCAAGGAAAAAAACACAGTTCCATCCCTCTGGTTCCTTATTTATGTTTTTCTTTCAAGTAACACTGCTGGGTATTGTTGGGATCCTCGCAGATCAGAAGAGTCTGTCTCGAGGGATCTGATCGGAGGGATAATGGAAGAAAGAGCCAGGGAGAGCCAGTGCCTTTCCAAACATGGGATTGGTGACACTGACTAATTTGAGATGCCAGGAAGGCAGGAACTAGGACCATTNAAAACATCAGGAGTTGTAGCCCTCATGTGCATGCCCCTTCTGATAACCACCAGATAGCCAGCAGGAGCCCCACTCACACAATTAAGGAAGCTGCTGAGGGAAGGGAGCAAAGGGAGCTAATGTCCTTGCTCCCAGAGAGCTGATATTCATATTCTAATCCAGCTTTAAGTAGACTTCCCACAAGAGGACTTCTGGAGANTGACAAAGCCCTCGGTCCCATGATTTTGCCTAGCCTTAAGATGGGTATCATTTCTTCTCAACAGCTTCTATGCTCCACGGAGGTAAATCTCCCTCTCGATGAAGGACAAACTAACCGTGCTCCTTCCTGTCCAGATGTCCCCTGACACAGTGCAGAAAGAGAAAGATAGGATGGAATTGACCAGGCTTCTCACAAAGTTCAAGAGATCCAGTAAATGATTTTCCCAGTCACAGACGCAAGTAGCATGAGAGTTCAGGGCAATTAAAGCTGCCATGAACACTCATGTATGGGCCTTGGCATAAATATATGCTTTAATTTTTCTTAGTAAATACCTAGGAGTGGAAAGATCGGATCATATAGGAGGTATATATATGATTTGACATTGTAAGGAACTGCCAAGTGGCTCTTTTGTTTTGCATTTCCATCAGTGAGCATGTGACTGTGGTGATTTGAAAGAAAATGGTCCCCAAAGAGAATGACACTATTAGGAGGTGTAGCCTTTTTGGAGGAAGTGTGTCACTGTGGGGGTGGGCTTTGAGGTCTCATATATGCTTAAGCCACTCCCAGTGACTCAGTTCACTTCCTGTTGCCTTTGGATCAAGATATAGAATTCTCCAGCATCATGTCTGCCTGCACNCCTCCATACTCCCAGCTGCCATGCTCGCCACCATGATGATAATGGACTAAAAACCTCTGAAACTGTAAACTGCCACCTCAATTAAAATGTTTTCCTTTATAAGAGTTGCAGTGGTCATAATGTTTCTTCACAGCAATAGAAACCCTAAGGAAGATAGAGAGCATTCCNGTTCCCTGGTATCTTCACTGACCCTCACTGCAGAATTATTATACTTAGACCATATTACACTATAATCAACATACAACTATATACTGATCTCNTCTCTAATTGTACCACAAAGACTGGGATAGGGAGAATGATAATTTTCCTAGGAGTTCTAGACAAAAACCATGCTAACATCCACCCTCCCCTGCACACTGCTTGTCACTTTAGAAAGAACTGTAGCCACATGATCGTCTGGCCTGATGCCTTCAGGAAAGATCAAGTAATGACCAACGGCACATTTACTTCTCTAGTGTTTATTTTAATACTGGTATAAATAAAAGGAGTGAGTGGTTGGAATTACATGTGTTCTTTTAAAACTTTCATTTTTTAAGAAAAACACAAACCTTGGTCCTTTATTATCCATCACCAGGAAATAGCCCAACAGAGAGATGTGGAGAAAAGGATTGCCAATTCTACTGCCAAAGAAAATGTTTATTTTAATGACATTCTGNCACATCTCCAAATCAAGCTGGTATTTTGACCCAAACACNTGTTCCCAGTCTGACCCATTTCTCTACCAAACCTGACTAGTTGGTGGGATTTCAAGGTAATATCACNAAGGCAGCTTCTGGTGGGCACCTGGACTGCTTCTTGCTTTCTCCTTCATTGTTGAAGCTGCCACGAACTTCCATGTCTGCATCTCTGTATAGACATAGGCTTTCATTTNTCTCAAGTAATGGCTGGATCTTATGGTAAGTGAACGTTTAACATTTAAGAGACTGTTAAATTGTTTGTTAAAGTAGCCAGCCCACTGTGTATTTCCACCAGTAGGGCATAAAAGCCCCATCANATCCCCCAATATTCTCATCTACACTTGATACAGTCAGGTTTTTCAATCATTAGTCATCTTATAGNTTTGTGTAATACTTCATTGATTTTCATTTTTCTTATTACTAATGACACCGAGCACCGTGGCAAGTGTTTATTGGTCATCTCNGCAACTTCTCTGGTAAAGTGTCTTTTCAAAACATTTGTCTGCCTTAAAAAATTATTTATTTGTAGCCGGGCAGTGGTGGCGCACGCCTTTAATCCCAGCACTTGGGAGGCAGAGGCAGGCGGATCTCGTGAGTTCAAGGCCAGCCTGGGCTACCGAGTGAGTTCCAGGAAAGGCGCCAAAGCTACACAGAGAAACCCTGCCTCGAAAAACAAAAAACAAAACAAAAAAAAAAATTATTTATTTGTGCAGGTGTGTACATGCAGGTGTGTGCATGTTTTATGAGGGGTTCATGTGTGTGTGTGTGTGTGTGTGTGTGTGTGTGTGTGTGTGTGACTACATGGAGGACAGAGGTCAACCTTGAGTGTTGACCCAGGTACTGTTTACTTTGATTTTTGAGACACCATCCATCCCTGGGACCTGGTACTCACCAATTAGGCTAAGCTGGCTGGTCAGTAAGCCCCAGGGACCCTCCTGTTTTCATCTCCCCAGCACTAGGATTACAAGTATGTAAGACCACACCCAGTTTTTCACCGGGGTCTTGGGGATCAAGTTCAAGTATTCCTGCTTGTACACAGGCACTTTAATGACTAAGGCACCTCCCTAATCCTTTGTCCACTTTTAAAATCACTTTCTTATCTAGTTTTAAGTATCATACATAAAGACTATAAGACAAATATCTATAGTAATCACCTACCTTATATTAAAACCTAAGCATCCTACTGGTCTCCTCTCCTCCCTCATCCCAACTTTATCTTCTGCCCCATCAAAGCAGAACCATGATCTTAGCACTAAAATAAGTAAAGTAACAGGCAGATATAGTCTTCCTGTGTCCCCTGTCGCCCTGCAATGAACAGCACCCAATTCTTCCTCTGTAGACCATAGGGAGCTAACTTATCTGTAAATTCTCCTCCAGCAGCAAAGATACACAATCCCATGACTGTTTATTCGAAACTACACAAAGCTCTTAGACCAGTCATGAGGGTGTCCTTAAGTTGCATGCTTAAGGAGTTTCACAAAATGTTCAACATAACAGCTCTGAGAACGCCAGCAAAGTAGATGGATCCAAGGANCCATCCNGCAGCCTTAAAATCCCACCAATCAGGCTTCTCTCCATCTTCCATTCTNCATACACAAACATGAATTCAGGAGCAAATGTGACTGTCACAGCTGAGCAGCTGCAACCCCTTCCAGGCCTCACAGAGAACAGCTCTGTGAAAAGTGAAAGCATGCCAACGATGTGGTCTTTGAAAAGCCAGGTCGAGTTCTCAGAGGAAAGCAGCTGCCTTATGGTGAGACCCTGAGACAGTCCTCAGTCAAAGGACAGGCTTCACTATAGACCANTCAATGNGAGCCTTGAATCCTAATCAAGATTCTGCCACTTGTACCCCCTTTGAAAGGAAGAAGGTCCTTCAACAACACTTGTAACAGCTGTTGCACAGGTTTAATGAGGTGGGGAATGGCTCCTGTGGATCCCTGTAAGGAGGAACAGCCAGCTAACATCTTGGACAGTCCACAAGTACAGTTCTTTCATTTCAAAAATAACTGAAAATTAGAAATTCTCATAAAAAGTAGTCACCAGGAATGCCCTGCCTCTTGGAAGTGATCCTCCCTGCTGCCCTGGGATGGCTATTCCTGGGGAAAGCCTANAACTTCTGNCTGAGTTGACGGAGNTAGCCAGGGAGAAGGCCAGCCCCTGGTGAGGATGAAGGGATTTTGCTCCTCAGAGAAGACTGGTCTGAAAGGAGAGGACACTGTTTTCCTGCAAGGTGAGGATCCACCACTCAGCAGCATCTTCTCTCTTCTCTGTTCTCTCCTGTGGAGGACAAGGAAGGCTCCCATCTACATGTTCCCAGGAAATCAAAGGCAAAGTCGACACAGGCTCNAGNAGTGGNTGCTGTAGTCTTTGAGCAGAAGTGTTCTTTCTGTGTGACCCTATTCCCACTGCCCTTCACACTCCCACCTGCTTCTCAGAGGAGCTGGCTTTTCTCCTCCAACAGTGGACCACTCACCCTTCTTACCTACCCAGCCCTTTGCTTGCCACAGTCACTGTATGGAGTCCCCACTGAAGCAAAGCTACTGCAGACTTTTGAAAAGGTTTAACCCATTGAGATATCAGGTCTAAATCAAGGGCAAGATTCATCACCAGCTTCCAGACTGAGTGCAGTGGGNTCCATGAGAGACACAGAAACTTCCTGTTTAATCAGATTCCTGTTTTGTCCGATGTATGCGTGGGTGGGTATGTAGGGGTGCCCAGGAGAGTCAGGGTGTCAAGCCTAGAACAGCACGAAAAATCAATTCCTCTCCTTTAGAGAATTCTCCTTTCACTTTTCCCTTTCTGCCTTTTCCTGCCTCCTCCTTCCCAAAGACTAATTTAAAAAAAAAAGGGGGAGGCATGCTCAGAGCTATGTTGGAAGACTCAGGCAATTCTCTCAAAATTTGAGTCATTTCTCTACTGAGTCTGATAAATTGCTGCTCCCTTCAAATCATGGAGCTGTGTGTGTATGTATGTGTATGTATGTATCTGTGTGTATGTGTGTATGTGTGTGTGTATGTGTGTGTGTGTATGTGTGTGTGTATGTGTGTGTATATGTATGTGTGTGTGTATGTGTGTGTGTGTATGTATGTGTACATGTGTATGTGTTACTGAGGATAGCTCCTAAGGCCTCATGCATGCTAGGCTAAGCAAGCACTCTACCACTGAGCTCTATCCATGGCTATTTTCTTTCCTTCTTCTTTTGAGACCNCAGCTTTCCAACTATAATTTCTATATAACTCATGGCATCTAGAATCTAAGCTCCATTTTATTTTGCTCACACTTGTGGGCTGGAAATGTGGAGAGGCTTGGCTNGGCAGTTCATGCTTGGGGTCATCACCCAGTCACAGTATGCTGCTGCTGGCTGTAAGTCACAGTAAGGCTGCACCATTTGATGGCTTGACTCAGCTGGGTGTCCAGGATGGTTCACTCACAAGCCAGTGGATGATTCTGGCTGTCAAGAGAAAGCCCAGCTGGAGCTGCCGCCAGCATGCTGGCACATGGCCTCCCCAGCATGTCCAGATCCAGCCAATCAATTTCCTAGCAGCTAGTATGCCTCAGAGTGAGCAGTGGCAGCCTGGCCATGAGANCTAGCCTCAGAAACCACATACTGGAATTCTGCTGGCTGTAAGCAAGTCACAAAGGTCAGCCTATGTTTAAGGAGAGCAGTTAGAGACTTCACCATCAATGAGATGGGTGTCAAAAAACTTACACATTTAAAAATTTTCACACTGACCTGTTTTCAGTGTTTGAAAAGTCCTCACCCACTTGAGGTTAGGAAATCTGTTCATTACTATCACTCTGCAGTCTAGCAGAGTTTCATACATACTAGACACGCAACAAATAGATATTATTGCTGTTTTTTGTTTGTTTTTTTTGGGGGGACAGGCTCTCATGTAGTCCAGGCTGGTCTCAAATTCATTATGTAGCCGAGTGACTTTGAAGTCCTGATACTCCTGCCTCTACCTCCTAAGTGCTCCTAGGCACTGCTCCTAGGACTAAAAGATAGGAATTCCAGGCCTCTCAACCAGGTAAGCACTGTGTCTCAACATATATGTACTGACCGCACACCGATTCAGGAAGGAGATCCGAATACACATCAGTAGTCAGTCAGTCAGTGTGGCCCTGCAGTTGAGAAGTGGGAATGTAGCCTATTAAGGAGTGACAATAAAGCCATCAGAAGATTCATCTGTACTACTTAAAGGCATGGTTCAATTAGTGTATCTGGGGCAAGGCAGGCAAGTGGATATGGNACCAGGATGCAACACTGTCAGGAGAGGCACCAATTGAGGCACCAGAATATGGACTAGGAGCTCTGGGCTTTCTGTAACTAAATGATGTACCCTTGGCTCTACACACATGTCCTTGAGTNTTAGCTAGCAATATAGAGGCCTTCCTAATTCCTGGATTTATTTTGAGAATAAAACATGGCAGACGGAAATGAATATAATGTGAAAGCAAATCACTCCAGATGTTGCCCCCTCCTCTGGATCTGCATTTTCTACTAGGATCNTCTCCTGCTGTTCTCAGCCCTCCCAATGGCCTCCACTATCCCATTTCTCTCAGCTAGGGGTGTATGACTCCACCAGGTACAATCGCAGGTCACCTGGGGTCAATGAATACATCACGAATTTTCTTGGGTCCTTATGACCCAACACAGCCCTTGGGACACTACAGACTTAGTGAAGGCTTGCTTCCTTGAATATAACCTGTGTTGGTGTATGTGCACACACATACATGTCCACTCTTAACACCTTCAGAGGATCAGACCCNTGGAAAAAACAAACAAATTCCTTTGGTGAACAGCAACCAAAGAGTGGCGTTATTACATGTAAATTTTTTCATTATGCTCAAGAAATAGGGCTTCAAAGCACTGGCTGGTACAGTTCATTGAATTCTAAGAATATTTGACATGTTAAAATCTAATCCAACCCAGTCACTGGGAAAAAAGGAGGCTTGTACTAAGATAATGTGATCTGTCAATCAGATGGTTACTTCATAGACACTTTCCTCAGATGAACCTCCACAGATCGNCCTAGAGGCACCAGCCCACACCAAGGGGCCACTCATGCCTGATTTGGCTTCAGTTATTTTTCTTATAGTGAAATACTTTTTTTATCAACACAATCATGACCGATAAAAGTTGGCACATTAATCAAAACAGATGTTAAAGCAAGGAGCCACTGAAAATAATATGAGCACACCTTAAACATTACTAGAAAGCATGAAAACATACATTTACTCATTGCAATGCTGATTTAGGTTGGATGACTTCCCTGGAGGTGGAGGTCCACAGAATAACTTCCCACAATGTTCCTTGCACAAATAGGCTGTTGGCTCTGCCTCTGAGTCTTGCATCCTTCCAAGTGAATTAAGAGCTAAAAGGCATTTGCTAATAAGTAATCAGGGTACAGAGCCACTCCACGGTTTTCAGTTTCCCTCCAGCTTTTATGGTTATTTTCTTCATTCCTAATTCATGAACCAATTGGCAACTTCTTTTGCAGCAATTCACTTTTACCGATTGTGTTCCAAACTTTCAACTTGGTTTTGTAAACGCAGCCAATAGAGGAGAGCACATGTGAAGCTTCTAGAAGAGTGCCTAGTACATAGAGTGATCAGTGAGGGTCAGCTACTGTGCTCACTCACGTGCCATTCATACACAATAATTATTCAATTGCANTAGCAAATTTAACTGATACAAACGGTGAGGAACTCACAACTAACTCTTGGTATGAACTAAGCCCAAAAGGGAAGCAGGAAGTTTCTGGAGAAACATAATGAACAGTAGCCCCAGCATACAGAAGCCTTAAATATTATGTAGGTTCACACAAGGAATGGAGACAACCAAGTTAGATGGAGGTCACTTTAGAAGGATGTGCTCGCTGCCTCCCTAAGTCCTCCAGACCTCTTACCCCACCCCTACCTCCATCCCCAACCCCCACTGTAGACTCCATTCCCACCAAGGCTGATGAATCACATAGCGCAGCTTATGACCTGCCCAAAGGCACTCAGGAAAAGGGTAAGTCAGTCAGGAGTGAAATCTTTCCTACATTCCTCTTCTTATCACACATCCTGGCATGGGGCTACCTCCACAAAAGGAGGAGACAACCTTCCCTAGCTCCCAGAGCTCTCCTCCCTCTTCTCTCTGTACTCACTCAAGCCCACACTCTAAGTCAGCAGTTCTCAACCTGTGGGTCTTGACCCTTGGGGGAGGTGTCGAATGACCCTTTCACAGGGGTCACCTAAGACCATCAGAAAACATAGATATTTACATCACCATTCATAACAGTGGCAAAATTACAGTTATGAAGTAGCAATGAAAATAATGTTATGGTTGGGGGTCACTACAATATAAGGAACTGTATTAAAAGGTCACAGTGTTAGGATGGTTGAGGACCACTGCTCTAAACAGAACACAGCTAAGCAGAGCTATTAGACTGAGCACTGCAGTGTGCTTGTAGGTGACACCTTTGTTAAAAACAGCGGTCAAGAAAAACATCTTTATTGAAAACAATAGCGTGCATAGGGAGATGTGATCTTCTTTCAGGCCTGGCCCACTATACCCATGGTTTTACCACCAAGCCACCCTACCCCAAGCCTACCTATGTGCCTGGCCTCACACCACACCTGTGCACCATGATGCTCTCATTTCGTCCCCCACAGNCAGACAAGGAGATTGCCAAGGACTCACATCTCTCTTGTGTCCTCTAAAAAGGTTTCCTATTTCTAATAAAGACCAAAAATAACAGCAACAAAAGAGTCTTTATTTGTAGAGTACACTTAACATTTTCAAAATATTCAAGCAACAATCTCCTTGCAAAGTCTCTCTTGTGGTGATGAAGTACTGAAATGGAAAGTCTGCCCACTCAAGAATAAAGACTCTTTTTAGGAATAAAAGACTCGTGTATGCTTCACATACATTTTCAGTCTTATAAATTGATAAGACTCATTTTCAGCCTTATTAATTGATTGACAATCTTCCCTATTAACTTCAGGTACTGGTAATAATGTTGATCCCAAACCACAGGTGTGTTAAAATCTAGATGTAACAGTGCTGTGATATTAGTTTGTTCTGAACCTCCAAGGCACATGTTAGAGGCTCAGTCCCCAGGGTGGCATTAGCAGGATGTGATGGCACCTTTAAAAGGTGAAGCCTAATTGATGGAAGGCCACTGGTGCCCCTGTAAGGGCTATAGGGTGACCCCTTGGGTAGTTCTTGCAAAAGGGTTATCAAAGAGCCTGGACTAGTCTCCACCTAGTTGCTCTGGCTTCCTGATTTGGCAGTGTGGTTCTTGCTACACTGTACAGGTTCTTGCCACTGCTGTATGCCATCATGTGGTGCACTGAGAGGGACTCCACCAGAACTGAACCTTGCTATCTGCCATGATGTGGTGTAGCAGAGAGGGAACCCACCAGAACTGAACCAATGCAGGTACCTTTGAGCCTCCAGAACTACGAGCTAAACAAATCTTGCTTTATAAAGTTAGCCTGTCTCGGGTATTTCATTACAGTAANGGCAAAACTGACTAATACTACCAGCACCCTCAACAAACCAGTCCATGAGCTAAAAAACAGGACCCGACAATCTTTAATGCACAATGGNNAAACAGTGACAGAAAGCAGCAGACCGAAGGCCTGAGAGTGAGTAACTAAGTGACTCTCAGAGGACTGAGACCAAACCTAAATCTTCTAACCTCTAACCCCAGCAGCTGCACTACCTTTCCAAACTCCAATTTTACAGCCAAACAGTTTAACAAGAGCGCTGCTATTGGAAGGCAATGTTACAAGACATCACATGCCCCCAGCGCAATCTCCAGCCTTAAACTCTAATGAGAATTTACCCAATTAAAATCCCAACATCAATCTAGCCTAAGGGATGTTGGCTCTCAGCCCGAAGCTCTTGGAAACTCTTGACTCAGGAGTTCCTGCCACAAGGAAAGATTAGAGAGTCCTCTAAGGCAAAGGTGAGCTGACCTCAGCAGTGAGTGGGGAGCAAACAGGTTTAAATCTCCACCCTTGCCAGACTCCAAGATGAACTTCTATGNGGGCTAGAATTGCCCAGGACTGATGGACAATTTACCACCAAGATGAAATAATCATCTTGACTCTTGGGAAAGTAGCNATTCACNGAGATGAGGTTCTTCTGACCAGGAAGGGCAAGCACAACTCAGTGAGACACACAACCTGGGNGCAGCTGTCGTGAGGCTTTTCTTCAGACATAGACCAGTCTCAGCAGCCAGATAACCTGAGTTCCATCCCTGGGGCCTATATAAACATGGAAGGTGTCCTCTGACCTCCATGTGCTCCATGGCATGTATGCCCTATCATGACACCACACACACATAAATAAATATAAATAAATACATACGTATATAAATTTTTAATAAGAAAGGGGTAAATCTATAATGGGAAGNAAGATTAGAAGGCAGAGAATGAAAAGATGGGAGAGGATCAAAGGGTAACCAGCTCTGACCCCCCACCAGAGATTAACGAGGGAACATACAGGTATTTGCCATTGTACTGGACACACAGGAATGGAAAGCTATCGACCAGTAACTCCCTGGGTATCCTTGGGCACATTCTCAAACTGGGTCCTTTGACTTTAAAAACATGAGTGGCAGGTTGTGAGGGATAAGCCAGCTAACGTGTCCCTTAGGATTAAATGATAAGGTTTCCATAGGACACTGAATATTGACATAAGCACTTATAAGGGTCAATATTATAAGCTTCTAAACTGGCAACCAAGGAAAATGTCCACACAGTGCCTGGAATAGAGCAGGTATTCAGAACTATTGGTTGGCAGTAGAAACCTGGGGGTTACACACAGGGAGTATGGAATTGGATTGGCCTAATGCTGAGTTTCAAGGCACAAAGGAATCCAATATAGAAGAAGTCAGCAATGAAAGCAANGACTTTGGCAGTGACTGATTAATAAACACATATGGAGAGGATAGATGAGAATCTAAATAGTCAACCTGTATTTAACATTCGAAACATGACTCTATGTTGGTACATGAAAACTGGCTGTGCTCCTCACCAACTCTCACAGGGCATCTGTGGCCTTAGTTTCTCAAAGGGATGGACAAGAGGACCCCTAAGTTCCTTCCTGCTCTCAGATTCTGTATTTCTATGACTCACTCACTATAACAATGTATCTGATCATACACGGATTCCTAAGTGTTTGCAGGGGGTGTGTACATGAATATGCTCACATCATGAGTGGGTGAGGCAGGCAAGTGCTCCCTGCATACCAGTGGCCTGTGGACCAAAAGAGAGAATGCCAAGAATTACTCACCATTACCTTTGTGTATGTGGATAACTACCCCTTGCCTCTAATCACACTGGCAGGCACATAAGCCTGATTTTAATTAAGCAAAGCGATGACTGCATCTGTCTGCCATCAAAGCTTTGACCTCCCTATGGGGCAAGTTTCTGCACTGTTGCCCACACTCCAAAGAGCCTGAAACACAAACCAGAGAGCGAGCCTTTGACAGTTCAGCCTTGACCAAACTCCGAGTGGCCCATCTACAGGTGTGTGCAGCAGTGGGGGACTAGGAAGGTACAGAAGCCACGGGGACTGTGGTAGAGAAGGGCAGTGAGGGCTTGTGCTGCAAAGCTCTGAACCCAGAGCCCAGGGAGAATCTGGGGAAGCTGTAAGCACTGTCCCAGCAAGTTCTGTTCATTGCCACATGGTCCAAGGAAATCTTGACAGAGAGGCTGCTGTGGGGAAAGGACTAAGTTCAAATTCAGGATCACAGAGTGAACTCTTCTATAAGGGGAAAGTCTCAAAAGTGGGTCACCAGGAACTAAACATCCTAACGGCTGACAAATAATAAATAAATAATAAAGAAAGAGAAAGAAAGAAAGAAAGAAAGAAAGAAAGAAAGAAAGAAAGGAAGGAAGGAAGGAAGGAAGGAAGGAAGGAAGGAAGGAAGGAAGGAAGGAAGGAAGGAAGGAAGGAAGGAAGGAAGCCAAAGTTTAATAATAATAATAAGCCCTTCCTTCCTCTCTATATCACATCTCTTCTTCCACATAGTAAGGGCTCCCAGAAGGAATCTTTGGGTTCAATAAAAAGTGCCACCTGCATCTAATGAACAGGTTGAGAGTGTTATCAAAGGGCCTGTGAGGACAGCACACAAGCAAGGAAAGATGGGCTGGAATCAGAATGGAGTTCTGCCTCATTTGCTACTGGCAAAAATGCAGCTTATGGGACCCCAGAAGTAACATGGCTACAAATTCAACATGCACTGCGGTTAAGCACAGGAGAGAGGGCTAGGGCCGGGGTTGTAGACAGGTGGTCCTTCTGTGGAGCCCTGAACCATGCCGTGGGGTCTCTGGATTGGATCTGTGTGGGATCTGCATCTGTTCTTCCTATGACGGCCGGGGATCTTTGGGACTGGGCTAGAAACGTGATGGAGAGCAGGGCAGTGCCATTAAAAAAGGCACAGTTAGACAGGACAGGGACATAAGACGATAAAAGATTCAGAGAGAGGAACGGACAGGCCTCATTTGGAAGGGGTTTCAAAAATAGAGGCCCTGGGCTACTTGNAGAAGATGCCAAAATGATCTTGCTAACTTCACAGGACAAAAGTTCTATTAAAAAGACCTCTTGGAACACAGCTTCCACAGGGCCATTCTCAGATCTAAAAAATGTTGNCTTTGAGCCTGATATGGAGCCAAAGGCCTGTAATTTGAGGACTTGACTGTCTGAGGCAAGAGGATTACAAGTTTGAGGCCAGCCTGGGCTACACAGTGAGACTCTGTCCAGAACAACCTGACTTTTCCTACTGTTTCAGCACAGACACTGAATTTTTGCTCCCTACAAAGTGCATTATAGCTTCNTACTCATGTTCCATCTTCAACTCCATCTTGTTCCCAAGGACAACTCATGCCAGGACTCTGTACCTGACATTCCTCCAGTTCTGGATGTTGTTCCCTCAGATTACAGCTTTTCCTCATCTTCATCTACTGAAAAAAGCACTCATTTTTCAAGGTCTGCTTCCCATGCCTCCTAATATATGAACAAAGTGTGCTCCCCAGGCACTGTGTAGCTCTGTCATACCTTGCCTTNGGTTCCGGCCCTCTACACATAGTCCTTCCAATAGTCTTTGCATGCACTCAAGGTACAGACCACCTGTTGTTCAGCTTCATAACTTTCCAACAGCAGACAGGAAGCCGCCCTCAATGGAGGTGATTAATACATGATGAACAGCTTAGTTCTTAAGGGCACAGACTCTGGAGACAGATTGAACATTGGAATTGTGTGTCATCCTCCTACAGGCTGTGTGATCTTTAACAAGTTATCAAACCCCTGTGCTTTAGTTCACCACATACGTAATTGGGGAAAACCACTGTATATGATGGGTTATTATGATGTTCATAGGATTTAATTCAGGACAAACACTTAGAAAATAATCCTTCTTTAAAAAGTACACTCATATTTGGTATTGGCTTCATGTTCTTTCAGCCTTTCTGGGACAAACCAGCAAGAAGATGAGGTACAAAATCAAAGCACAGGAGAAAATGTCACAAAACGAGCAAGCGTTACAACTGTGCACAGTCCTTCCCACCAAAGATCACAACATTCCCATCTTCAGCTTCCCCAAGGAAAACACAAAAGCATCTTTACTTTTTATGAAAGAGAGGATAAAATGCTCTATATAAAAGAGGTGAAATAAATCA
>LZPO01007985.1:238073-250886 GCA_001675575.1 Neotoma lepida | reverse complement strand
TCTTCCCTGAGGAAGAACACCTCTCCTGCTCTCAGCTTTCCTCAGTTGCCTGTAGTTCCTTGTGTAGNGCTGAGGCCTTGTGGGATTTTTCCAGCCCGCCTCAGCGTGTCCATTACTGCCATCCTGGTTCAGCTCACTTTTGGGCAGACATGTTGGTGAGACTTTATGGGTATAGCTTCTGACATTCCTAGGAGACACAGTCTCACAGCAAACTCCCTGATCCTCTGGCTCTTCCCCCGACTCCNTCNTCAATGTTTCCTGAGCCTTAGGTGTGGGAGTGTTTTGTAGATGTATCCATTGGGACTGGGCTCCACAACTCTGTATTTTGATTAGTTATGATTTTCTGTAGTGGTCTGTGTCTGTTGTAAAGAGAGATTTCCTTGATGAGGGGTGAAGACTACACCTATCTGGGGTATAAGGACAAATGTTTATAGATTGTTGTTAGGGNTTATGTTGGTTTAGTAAATCAGTGGTTGTAGATTCTTCTCCAACAACCATGACTTCACTAGCACTGAGTAGTTAGCTAGGTTTCCAGCACCAGGCATGGCTTCCCTCTTGTTGAGCAGGTCTTAACTATGNTTCTTGCAGGTGGGGCAAGGTGACTTTGTTCATCACCACATCCTACCAGGACAGATACAAAATGTGTACTGTCACCTGAATTAAAGGTAAAGTCAACGGCCCATTCNGTGTAATAGGCACAACCTTTAAGAGACCTGATTAGACACCTAGCCNTCATATAGTCCCTAGTTCTTAATGTGGCTAGGAATAGTGACAGTGTTAACTGACAACAACCTAGCACCACCTGGGAGATGGGCCTCTGGGTATGTCTGTGGGAGATTGTATGGATTACGTTAATGNAGGAGGGAAGGATCACTTTCTAGGCAGGGGTTATGAGCTGTCTAAGNGAGAGCCANCTAAGCACTAGCATGCNAACACTCATTTCTCTCTTCTGACTGTAGACATCAAGGAACCAGCTGTTCCAAGTTCATGCCTCTGTGACTTCCCCACCGTGATGGGCTGCGTAACCTGGAACTGAGANTCAAATAAACCCTTCCTTTGGTCATGAGGTTTTATAACTCCATCAAGATATGAAACTAATGCAAATACTGTGGCAGGCTGTAGCAAAGGCCNACAGGTGAGCTCACTCACCTCTCACTGTCCCTTCAAACATAAGGCAGTGCAAAGAAGGGTGGGTTGACAAGCCGTGCAAAACATCTCTTGCCACAGTTTCCCTAGAAGTTCAGGGCTATACCACCCACCAGAGGNGAGGAGCTTGGCTGAGTATTCTTTGGATCTCTTTCCAACCATTTCATCTTTTAGAGTATTTGTTTTTCTTTCTGAAAAACATCATCTTTAAGGGGAGGGAAGCTATAAGGACTGACCTAAAACATAAACCACCCCTGGGGGTCAAAGATGACTCAAGACTGGACACTTAATTTAGCTGCCCCCCCCCCTAATGGCAGGACACGTAGAAAACCTACACTACACCCTTATCAGTTTTCTTTAACCAGGAAATGGTCAGCTGTTTTTGGATAACAGAATCACCTGGGGAGGAAGGAAAGTAGCTCACCAAATAGGAAAAATGCCAGGGGAAAGAGAACAGGACACTAACAGGAAGAAGCCCACTAAGTTTGTTTGTTTGTTGTTTGCTTGTTTTAAGCTCCAGAAAGTTGACTAGTGTTTTGGAAAGTGAAAACAAACCAACAAACTATATGGACTAAATTATGAAATATCTCTGAATCTGTATATTGAAGCATTCACCCTCAATGTCATCATTAGTTTTTAGGAGACAATGATTAAATGAGGTGGGGAAGATCTTAATCCAATAATGTTCATTGCAGCCTTATCAGAATAGGAAAAGAAGGTTGGCAAGATGGTTCTGCAGGTAAGGTGCTTGCCACATAAGCGCCTAATGGCCTGAGTTTGATAACAAGAACCCACGGAAAAGTGAAAGGGGAGAGCACACTGCACAAAGTGGTCATGTGACTTCTGCACACATGCCATGACATGCATACCTCCTCCCCTACACATTGTGTGTGTGTGTGTGTGTGTGTGTGTGTGTTATTTTAAGGAACAAGATGAGATATCTATTTCTCCCCACCTCCATCTCCCCATGTATACATGCCTAGGAAAGACCAAATACGGACATAGCAAGAAGGCCGTCATGTGCAACCCAAAGAGATTGTCTTTACCGGATATTAACCCTACCCAAAGCCTTGATCTCACTAGCCTCCCCAACTAGGAGAAAATAAATACCTACCAAAGACACTGGTCTATGGCAGCCCAAGATAAGACAAGAGAACCAAGCAGCCACTAGCTCTTTCAAGTCTCCAATGCCACTCATCTCCATTTCCAAAGCTAGATAGTCCTACCTTGGGCTCAATACTTCCACATAAAAATATATGCTTAGTGGAGATGAAGCACAGAAACAGCATGACACAATGGAAGGAAAACAGGAGATGGCCAGGGGAAAGATAAAAAAGTTCTTTCAAACTTTCCAGGCTTGTGGGCAGCACTGAAAACTGGCATCATGACAGGGTGGGACCCAGCTAAATGGGCTAGTGACAGTCAGTTCAGATGCTGTGCCACAGTGGTAGTCTACAACAATAGAGATGAAATAAATAAAGTGGATAGAGAGAGGAGATACAATGTCACACAGCTGTCTGGACATGTCACCTTCTCCCTAGGGTTTGAATTAAACTGACCTCCTATTCCATATTCAGGGAAGCATTGTTTTGAGTGCATGGGCAAAATACTCATGAGTAGCCACTGCTGTGGCCTAGCAGATGGCGATTACCTAGAGGTAATTACAAGCAGCAAAAACATGTCTAGTCAATTACAGAGTGGAACAGGTAATCTATGGAGTCCTACAGAAACACAAAAATGAAAACCAAGGACATCACAGAAAAGGGCTGGCCTCTAACAGCTCAGAGCTGAGACAATCATGGGCCCAAAAGAAAGAATGTTCACAGAAAATAGATGAGTTTTGATACCCAGTCCCAGCCACCTCCTATGACAGCTGATTTAGAGCTACATGGAGACAGTAGACAGCAGGGGAAGCAAGCATTTGCTTGCTGCTCAGTCAGGCAGGTCAGCTCACAGTGAATGAGGCAGGTGGAGTTGTGGGTTGGGGGGGGCAGTCACTGTGCAAATGAATTATCAGGCCAGAGTTTCCTCAATGTTCCCTTGAGCCCCTATACTTCAGGCAACTCCTCATTCTGACAGTCTTTTTAAAAACACTCTTACAGGTAAAACAGTCCCCATGACTCTTAGGCCCCATAATGGTGCACATCCCTGGAGTAGCAAAGGAAGGGTCACCATACCTGCAGTCATGGGTCCTTTCCTCAGAACCTGAACATCAAGTTATCCCTACAGAGGACTCATCTCCTGACAGGAAGATCCCTTCATCTCCCTAGAATTAAGACATAAACTAAATGTATATATTAACATATAATATTTAAAAATCTCAAGGACCAGAAAGGGTTTAAAGTCAGCTAGTTTCATTACCTCATCATTCACAAATCTTCATGAGCCTCTACTACAGTATCCTGAGTGATGGGAAGTACTCCAACAGTTACTACAGCATCCTGAGTGATAGGAAGTACCCCACCAGTTACTACAGCACCCCAAGTGATGGGAAGTGCCCCAACAGTTACTACAGCATCCTGAGTGATGGGAAGTGCCCCAACAGTTACTACAGCATCCTGAATGATGGGAAGTGCCCCAACAGTTACTACAGCATCCTGAGTGATGGGAAGTGCCCCAACAGTTACTACAGCATCCTGAATGATAGGAAGTACTGCAACAGTTACTACAGCATTCCGACTGATGGGAAGTGCTCCAACAATTACTACACCATTCTGAGTGATGGAAAGTGCCCCAACAATTCTGATGNCTAGAAAATTCTCTTTACATCTATCCAGAAGCTGGCTTCTTTTTACTCTCAGGGTACAAAAGCACTTCAGGCTCTTTGCTATATGACAGTCCATCTAGGACTGGAAGATGACTAGCAAAAGACTGGTCCTCACAGTGTTAGGGGGACCCTGGTCCGATGCTGTCATCATGTTCTCTTCCAGGAATATAAAAGAAATAGTCTTTAGAATGAATTTTCAGTTCACTGAACTTCACAGAGATCATTGCATTTATCCCTCTTCTTTCATAGGTGAGATCCAGCCTCAAAGAGAAACATCGGCTTAGCCCAAGTCTTCATAGCTTAGCCTCTATACTCATCCTTTTCAAAGTAAATCTGAACAGGGGTTTGTGAGACTACTTCATTTCTTTGCAGTACTGACATTCTGAATGTAAGGGACTCAGTCTATAAGGAAAGCGAAATGACAGCCAGGAGATTCTAAGTTGATGGTTCTCAATCTTCCTAATGCTGTGACCCTTTCATAGAGGTCCTCATGTTGTTGTGACCCCTAACCATAAAGTTATTTCATTGCTACTTCATAACTGTAATTTTGCTACTGTTATGAATCATANTNTAAGNATCTGATATGCAGGATATCTGNTATGTGACCCCTGTGAAAGGGTCATTTGACCACAAAGGGGTTGTGACCCACAGGTTGAGAACCACTTTTCTAAGGAAATATATGCTAAGTACAGATAATAAAGATGGCTTCAAATAGTCTGTACTGCCAGCCTTGGGTGAAGGTGGTTCAACCAGGAAAAGGAGATGAGCATATCCTGTCATCAAACATTCATTAGCCATCGACTCTGTAGTCAAGAGGCACGGAGGAGGAAATCCTCCCCAGGTATTTATAACATAGCTGAGAAGGCAGGACATTTAGTGTCCAAAATATAGTGAATTGATGCTTCTCATCCAGGAGTGATTGTGCCCTTTCAGGAAACACCTGGCAATGCTGGGAGACATTTGTTGATGGTCACAACCAGAAGGTACTACTAGCAGTCAGAGAGCAGAGGGCAGGTGTTGGGGATACTACTGATCATCTGACAGTATACAAGATGGCTCCTCACATGAAAGAATTATTTGGTCCAAAATGTAGAAAGGAGAGTGAGAAAGCCTACAAAGAATGTTTACGGAATGCTGGCTAAGCTGAATCAGAATTGATCCATTTTGGTGTTGATGCAGGGTGCATCTGTGTACTTGAGAAGGAAAGATAAACAGGTCTTCTCTCAAGGTTGCAGGAAACCATTGTAAAAATAGAAGATGTGGGGCTGGGAATGTGGCTCAGTTAGNCTAGAAAATTCTCTTTACATCTATCCAGAAGCTGGCTTCTTTTTACTCTCAGGGTACAAAAGCACTTCAGGCTCTTTGCTATATGACAGTCCATCTAGGACTGGAAGATGACTAGCAAAAGACTGGTCCTCACAGTGTTAGGGGGACCCTGGTCCGATGCTGTCATCATGTTCTCTTCCAGGAATATAAAAGAAATAGTCTTTAGAATGAATTTTCAGTTCACTGAACTTCACAGAGATCATTGCATTTATCCCTCTTCTTTCATAGGTGAGATCCAGCCTCAAAG
Source organism: Neotoma lepida (assembly GCA_001675575.1). Classification (NCBI taxonomy): domain Eukaryota; kingdom Metazoa; phylum Chordata; class Mammalia; order Rodentia; family Cricetidae; genus Neotoma; species Neotoma lepida. The sequence goes on along the minus strand of LZPO01007985.1, from coordinate 245,400 downwards.
AGAAACATCGGCTTAGCCCAAGTCTTCATAGCTTAGCCTCTATACTCATCCTTTTCAAAGTAAATCTGAACAGGGGTTTGTGAGACTACTTCATTTCTTTGCAGTACTGACATTCTGAATGTAAGGGACTCAGTCTATAAGGAAAGCGAAATGACAGCCAGGAGATTCTAAGTTGATGGTTCTCAATCTTCCTAATGCTGTGACCCTTTCATAGAGGTCCTCATGTTGTTGTGACCCCTAACCATAAAGTTATTTCATTGCTACTTCATAACTGTAATTTTGCTACTGTTATGAATCATANTNTAAGNATCTGATATGCAGGATATCTGNTATGTGACCCCTGTGAAAGGGTCATTTGACCACAAAGGGGTTGTGACCCACAGGTTGAGAACCACTTTTCTAAGGAAATATATGCTAAGTACAGATAATAAAGATGGCTTCAAATAGTCTGTACTGCCAGCCTTGGGTGAAGGTGGTTCAACCAGGAAAAGGAGATGAGCATATCCTGTCATCAAACATTCATTAGCCATCGACTCTGTAGTCAAGAGGCACGGAGGAGGAAATCCTCCCCAGGTATTTATAACATAGCTGAGAAGGCAGGACATTTAGTGTCCAAAATATAGTGAATTGATGCTTCTCATCCAGGAGTGATTGTGCCCTTTCAGGAAACACCTGGCAATGCTGGGAGACATTTGTTGATGGTCACAACCAGAAGGTACTACTAGCAGTCAGAGAGCAGAGGGCAGGTGTTGGGGATACTACTGATCATCTGACAGTATACAAGATGGCTCCTCACATGAAAGAATTATTTGGTCCAAAATGTAGAAAGGAGAGTGAGAAAGCCTACAAAGAATGTTTACGGAATGCTGGCTAAGCTGAATCAGAATTGATCCATTTTGGTGTTGATGCAGGGTGCATCTGTGTACTTGAGAAGGAAAGATAAACAGGTCTTCTCTCAAGGTTGCAGGAAACCATTGTAAAAATAGAAGATGTGGGGCTGGGAATGTGGCTCAGTTAGNAGAGTGTTTGCTCAGCATGCCAGCATTCAGGAAGTGGGATCGGAAAGATCACAAGTCCAAGATCATCCTCACCCTTGGGTACAAGAGTCAGCCTGGGATATATGGAACCCAATCTCCCTCCCCCCTGCCCACCCTAAATAAGATGAGCTACGCTCAAAAGTTAAATCGTAATTTAGGATTCGAGAAATGCATGACAACTTACAGCCAGCAATAATCAGGAGGGAGGATCCATGCTTGAAGTACAGAGAGCACTTGAATANGAAGTCTGGGAAGTGAACAGTCTGAGCTACGTGATAGTCACAGCATCCCTGACCTTAGTAGAATCCATGAAACATACTGTGATCCTCCCACACCACAGCCAACTGACAGAAGCCAAGACTTGCCAGAATTAGTTTCCTCCCACCTCTGCCCCATGCCTGCAACAAAAGAGGAACTTAATGAATGGGAAATAGCATAAAATAAAGACTACCATTTACTCAGCATTTACTCCATGTCAGATTGTTGCTTAACAGTTTTTCTATAGTATCTCATTCAGTCCTTGACCACAACACTGTAGAGTACTTAGAATATGAATGAATGAATGAATGAATGAATGAATGAATGAATGANTGAGNGAGCCAATCAGTCAAAGAGAACCAGCCTAAACAGATGAACCTGAGGTCTTGCTCGTTCCTACTGTTCTAGGTGCCCTGTTCTGCTCTTCTGCACGTCCACACACGCAGTATCTGTCCAGTACCCAGCTGTCCACTGCAGATGTGTCTGTAAGTCAATGTGACAGCCTCTCAAAGACCATTGCGACACTAGTACTACACAATACCCAGAANTTCCCAGGGTTTCTATTGGCCAGAAGCTGGTACAATAAAAGAAACCAGAGCAAGGACAGCACATCCTGGGGCATCCTTGGAGATGAAGTCCAAACCCTGGCCTGTGTTAAAGCCAGGCGGCGGCGTGGGTGCAGCTTCTTTTCTTTCGCACATTTAACATACTCTCTAATTATATGATAAAAATCCCACTGGCAACTCTTTTCCCAAAGCAGTACATAACCACCATCCAAACATTTCTCCGTCTCTAAATAATAGGGTAGTTTTATAAGGCATGTATTGGCAGCAGCTGCAACAGTACAAATGGGTGTCGGTTAATTCCTTCTATTTATACAGCTCTCCTGCCATTTATAGGAGGCCCTGCTGGTCTAACTTCACTAGATCCAAACAATCGTGCTATAAGACCCATCACCTCATCTTCATTTTACAGCTAAAGAAATTGAGGCTTGAGCCTGAAGAGATGGTACAGCAATTAAGAGCACATCCTGCTCTTGCAGAGGACCTGAATTCAGTTGTCAGCACCAACATCAGGTGCTGACTTCTTCCATCTGCCTTTCTGAGCCTTCTTTGTCTAATCCATATATAGTGTTTGGGATATGCAGCAGAAAACATCAGGAATAACAGGACGAAGTCTGCCAAGTCCATCTTCCTGGCAGTCCTACTCTTCTGGTTATGTGATATGATAAATCATTCCCATTCCTATATCACAATCCCCAATCATTAATAAGGGTTATGATACTCTAGCAGTACTAACTCAGTAAACATTAATGGGCTTAAAACTTTACTTGTATATGATACTAGGGAAAATTAAAATAAAGGAAATGTATTCCCAACATGATAGTTTTTCTAAGAATTTTTTTCTTTGCATATGAAAATCAGCAATTGTTTCATTTTTTTCATTCAATATACATTTGTTAATAGCCANATAAGAAGNCCTAATTAAGTTAATATAAAATTGAGGCCAGGTGTGGTGGCACACGCCTTTAATCCCGACACTCAGGTGGCAGAGGCAGGCNGATCTCTAAGTTCAAGGCCAGTGTGGTCTACATAGTGAGTTCCAGGACAGCCAGGGCTACATAGAGAGACCTTGTCTCAAAAGAAAANCAATTTGAAAAGAAAGAAAAGAAGAGAGAAAGAAAGAAAGAAAAACAAGCAAGCAAGCTCAAATAGGCAAGGTGCATTGCTTATGAGCACACAGCAAAATCTTCTGACCACAGTGGCCTTGCCCTGGTAGTGATATCATGAACCAGCCATGGTAGTGATGTCATGAACTCTGCATGGCCCCTGTGTGTAGTTTTCACATCCCTTTCCTTCCCTGTTTTATTTGTAACTGATAACAAATAGTGTACTTGGATGTCAATAAAGACATCATGATACACCTGACCGCCCCCTCCTATTGAGACAAGGCTTAGCCAATTTCTNAGGTAGGCAGAGCAGAGAGCAACTTGGCTTTGCAGGACTGGAAATATCACAACCACTCACCTCTGCCCTTGTGGTGTAAAAGCAGTCACAAACAGGTGTGGATTTGCTTGAAATAAAAATTCATAAATGAGATGAGAGAACACAGATCTTGTATACAGAGCTAGCCTGCAAACTCCTGAACNAAATGAGAGAGGTCGGCCCATCATCTTGCAGATTGAATTGACTTCCAGAAGTCAGATCTACAAAATAGGAATCTGGAGAATAGGAAACACTGCCCACCTCATCCCACCCCACCCCTGAATACTTTTAATGGAAGATTGAGACCCAGGCTGTAGCTGAGTGGTGTGGAGTTGCCTAATGGAAACAGGTTTAAAATACCCAGGCCATGTTCCTCTCCAGAGTTCCTTGAACTAAATATTTTTGTATCCATTCCAGCAAATGGCCAAATCTTCCTCTGGATGTGTGTTTCTCTCTGTATGTGTCTCTCTGTATCTCTCTGCCCCTCTCTATCACCCCTCTTCCCCCTTCTCTTGCTCTCTCACTCTCTCTGACACACACACATTTTCCTTCCCCCTGTTCTGTCCAATTTTTCCATTTCTGGTATAACATTCTCTAGGAGGCTTTCTGGCCCTGCTTGGCCTTTCTAAGTGGAAACAGATGGTTCCCGGGTCCTTCCCAGAGGGGTCTTCACCATGCGAACAGGAGCGGTGACTCTACCAATAGATACAACACAGCCAAATAAAAACCTTTATTACTCCTGACACCAACAAAGAGCGATGAAAGACCTGCAAGGTCCCAGCTGGCCCACAGAGCAAGATTTACTTTGCAAGACAGCTCACACACATGCTAGCAGTTGTAACAGGGCTGACCTCGCACATGGCACCTACAATTCTCAGGCTGATCTCTGTGTCAGTCACCCATCAACATACCTCTCAGCCCCCCTTAATGAAGATCCAACAAGGATGAGATGGAGGATTTCCCGGAAAAGCCACATCTCATTCTGCATGAAAATGAAATGGAAGGGTGAATGCAGCGGGACTAGAGTGGAGCTTAGAAAGAAGGAAAACCCCTTTAACTTAGCCATGCTTTCTCTGCTCCCCGTTCACTTGATAGTTACAGTCCACCAACGGAAAGATCAGAGGTGTGGTGCCAGGCAAAGAGGGCCATACTTGTTTTCAATATTCTGTCCTGCAAGCCGGCGACACAAGTAAGGTCCATTCCTATTAACTGAACACACAAGCAGCTATAACCAAGTCAATGCTAATCCTTAAACACTCCTAAAATAGAGTCTAGCACCTGGGAAAACGAGGCGATATGTATTCAGGTTCAGGCATGCCTGATGTACAGTAATCAATAAATGTTTGCTCAATTAATGGATGAATAACCAGCAGGAACCAACATCCTGTCTGGGACTCAATAATCTTCTTCTCATATCCTAATTCATTACAAGGCTTTGTCACTAGGACCATGTGACTTTTAGCCGAAGATCTGTGGTAAATCAAGCATCACAAGACAGTTCCAATGTCTTCTGTTATTTAGTTTCTAGTTGAAGGGAGTGTGGCATGACAGCACATGCTTGGGAGCCTAGTACTGGAGGCTGAGGCAGGAAAAGTGCTAAAAATTCAAGGCCAAGCTAGGGTACATAGTGAATTCCAGGCCAGCCTGGGCTACAGCATAAGACCTTTCTGACCAAAAAAAAAAAAAAAAAAAAAAAAAAGATTTAAAATAAATATTCGGTTTTGTAAACAACAACAACAAAACCCCACTAAAACTGGGTCCTTTTTTTTATCTGATTCAGCAAAATCTGGGATAAATGTGAGTGGCTTTTTCTTAACAACCCTCTCCCCAAACAAATCACGATCCATTCATGTCCTAGACGCATCCACAGCTACATGTGCACGTACAGTCTGGAGATAATTGCAGCATCACCAACCAGTGATTCAGACTCATAATGGTTTCTAGGAAATCAGAAGGCCTGTGTTTGACATACCCACTCCTCCCCCTGAGAAAGCCACTCAAACAGAAGACAGCAGCTGCAAGGATCAAAAGGCGAGGACTTCACCCACAATGGAGCAAGAGGTCCTAACAGCCTGGAGGGCAAAGGGTGATACCCAAGGGTCAGGAGGAAATTGACCATCTCCATCCCACCTCCTACTGTGAACTGTGCACAGAGCTGTTACACCACCCTGACATCTACCGGCCAGTTGCTGGACCTGGGTTCCAGGCCAGTCACCACATGCAAACATAGCAGCAACAGAATGTNGAGTCTCTCCATCGGTGACTGGCTATGCACAGATGAGAAGTGGAAGACACCATCTGCAAACAAACCTGAAAGATGACCTAAAGCTTCAGGGTTGCGGGGGCTGCGAAAAGTGGGTGACATACAGGAAGGCCTGAGGCAGATGAGCTCATGGTGTCAAGACAGAACCATGGAGAAAGAAGGGGAAAAACAGGCCAGGTCACTCTCACGTGCCCTTTGAGGACGCAAGAGGAAGTTTGTAGCCCTAGGAACAATGGCTGGCCATTGCAGAGGTGGTGCAGGGCAAGAGGTACAGACAACGCATTTTAGAAAGAGCACTTGGGTAACCTGTGGAGGAAGGTGAAGAAGTCTACACCAGCCATAATCCTACCACTTNGGAACTGGGAGCAAAAGGACCAGTAGTTTAAGGTCAACCTTAGCTACATAGCAAGTCTGAGGCTAGGCTGAACTACACAAGACCCTGTCTCAATAAAAATAAAAATAAAAATAGGACCCAAGCTCGAAGACCTGAGTTTGACTCTGAAGACCCATATGGTGGTGGAAGAAGAGAACCAACCCCTATAAGTTGTCCTCTGACCTCCACACAAGTGCTGTGACACATACATGGTGGTATACACACACATACACACACACACACACCACGTAAAATGTAATTCAAAATGCTTTNATTTTGTTTATTTACTTTGCATCTGTGTATTGTCCACATGTATGTTTGTGTATCATTTGCATACCTGGTGCTCCCAGAGACCAGAAGAGGGTGTTGGATCCCCTGAAACCGAACATATAGATGGTTACAAGCTATGATGTGGGTGCTGGGAATCAAACCCAGGTTCTCTGAAAGAGCAATCAGTGCTCTTAATCACTGAGCCATCTCTCCAGCCCAATTTAAATTTTTTAAAAGAAAATTTTAAAAAGAGAGGCAAGGAGAAAGGATAGATGGATCTAACTCAGGCTCCAGGGACTTGTGGCAACTAAGAGTACAAAGAAAACTTTGCTTGTGTTTTTGTCTTTTGAGACCAGGTCTCACTATGGAGCCCAGGCCAACTTCAAACACACCATCCTCCTGCCTCAGCTTTCTGTGTGTTGGGATCACTGGTACACANCCTGCCCGGGCTGTGGCATGTATTTCCTGGGCCTCACTATCTTCACATGCTCACTCTTAGTCTTACTAAAATTCTTCTGTGCTTCTTGACCAAGGAAAGAGACTCACTCTTCTAGGGCCCTGCTGTGCAGGTGGGAAGAATCCCTTCAGAAGCAAGATAGAGTTGTGTCTTAGTTTCTATGGCTGTGAAAAGACACCATGACCCAGCAACTCTTATAAAGGAAAACATTTAATTGTGTGGCTTACAGTTCAGAGGTTTAGTCCATTATCGTCACAGTGAAACATGGCAATGTGCAGACAGACATGGTGCTGGAGACAGAGCTAAGAGTCCCACATCTTGTGCAGCTAACAGGAAGTGGTCTGAGATACTGGGCATAGCTTGGGCATATAAGAGACCTCAAAGCCTGCCCCCACAGTGACACACTTCCTCCAACAAGGCCACACCTCCCAATAGTGCCACTCCCTATGAGCTTATGGGGGTCAGTTACATTCAAACAACCACAAGCCAGATGATCAACACTTAAGGAAAACCTCAGGTCACACATGTGGCTGTTTGTCACTTGATCTCCTCAGTGGCATCAGCCCTTTTAAACAATAGGGAAATATTCAGAAAACACACATAAAGAGAGGAGCTAAAGTCATAGTGGCTGAACTTGAGGAAAATGTCAACGAGTCAATTAAAAACAACACACAAGGAGGGAGG
>LZPO01007985.1:218802-233482 GCA_001675575.1 Neotoma lepida | reverse complement strand
TTCTAGAAACAGAAAGAACACTGGTGATCAAATGACAGCTGGAACTGCTTTTGGTGAGCTAGGGGAAATTTCCAAGTCTGAGGTGCTCTGAGGCAGGAGGCTAGAAGCTTCCCTGAGTGATGCTGTAAGGAATATCTGCCATAATTAATTGATGAGTCATTAGTTGTGTGGCTACTCTCTGTGGGGCATGAGGCTAGTTCTGCCTTCCAACTGCTTACTGAGAAAACATGGTCCCAAATTATGGCCTCTTTAGGGAAGACATCTTCCTTTCTGGCCTCAGAAGCCANATCTAAACAGAGTGGCACTGGCCAGATAGTGTCCTGCAGAGCTTGGAAGGCAGGCAAGGAGTAAGCTAAGTCTGCCATAGCCCTCTCAGGGCCCAAGGGTGACATAGGGAAGGGACTCAGTAAGCATCAGGTTAATAAGCGAATAAATGAAAAAAATAAATCCAACCTGAGTAGGGGGAACACAATCTGGCATGTGCATTCCCAATGTCTACAAGGAGAAATAAAGTGTCCCAGGCTCCTGGNACCCATCTTTCCAGAAGAAGTCAGGGCAGCAAGAATAATCCAGAACCCTGCATTGCTTTCAGATGTCTCTTGAGGGTTTGACTTTGGGTTGAGTTTCTTGAAAGCCAAGTAGAAATGCCTGAATTAACTCCCTTAGATGTCAGTTACTATACCTACTCCTTTTGCCCAGGACAGGATCACCAAGGTTAGGCAGAAGGCAGCTTCACCACGATCAGACAGTTTAAGCCTTAGCACCTAGCCTCTGATTCATATGCAGATGCCTCTGACTGGAAAATTAAGAAGGACTATCAGGAAAGATTATAGGCCTGACAGCTCACAATGTAATTAAAATGTCATCCTCACTCTGGCTCCCCTCATCCTTCCCAAAGCCCCTAAATGAGCGTCACTCTCCCACACCCTTGGCTCATCCTCTCACAGCTTCTTAAAACGCCTTCTAGGTCAAACCTGGAGGAGGTGACCACAGAGCCCAGCCACCAGGCCCAAGACACCTCCCCCAGCCACACTGCAGTAGCAGCAGCAGAACTGAGAAACCCCAAAGGCAGCCTGGTGGAGACTCTGTCTCTCTTCATGGTGCCAGCACAGGCGCAGTTCTCCAGGCACAGCCCTGAAGAGCAGCCACCCGAAGAACACAGGCTAACCTGCAGGCACTGACATGCAAGTACAGTTGGGGCAGGGCAGAAGCCAGGAAGGTCAATGTTTAGTCCTGGGCTCTGGGGCACACCAGAGGCCCAGGCATCTCTGCTTGCTCACTCAGACATTGTCAACAGAGCCTGGTACTGGGAAGAGAACTCTAGACAGGATTTTAGCAACCCTAGCCTATGGACCTGTTGCGGGATATTTCATCACACCGTGTGAAGATGAGTCTCTGTTTTACCTCATCTGCCTAAGGCACCTTCTGATTGGTTTAATAAAGAGCTGAATAGCCAATAGCTAAGCAGGAGAGGATAAGCAGGACTTCCAGGCAAAGACAGGACCTCTGGGAAGAATCTGAGGTGGCAGGATTCACCAGCTAGATGCAGAGGAAGTTGGACATGTGGTACTGAGGAGAGGTAACAAACCATGTGGCNGAATGTAGATTAATGTAAATGGATTAATTTAAGTTATAAGAGCTAGTTGGGAACAAGCCTAAGCAAAGGCCAAGCTTTCATACTTAATAAGAAGTCTCTGTGTCATTATTCGGGAGCTGACAGTCCGAAGAAAGTCTGACTACATGGGTCTGATCCTAAGGAAGCAAAAAATAAGAATTTCCTCTCTCCTGGGTCTTAAAACAGCTGAGTAAGAGGATCCCTGAGTAGCCTTCTAGCTCATCTGTGTCCCAGGCTCTTTCTCCATAGGCTTTCAAGAGAAATGCACTTCCCTTGGGTCTTAACCTTATTTCTTAGACAAGGGCAGGCTCAATTCACTTGTTCACTGCATAGACTTGGATCTGAAAATTCCTAATTGAGATGATCCACAGTAGGAAACGGTGACCTCAGTTCCATCCCCCTCACTGGGTAGGACACCCCGATGTGTATGCCCTCCACTGTACAGGAAAACCTCAAAGGATATAGTTAAACACGGCTACACAAAACCAGGAGATTTTCCCATNGTTTCATCAAATTTGGCCCGAACATCATCGTTCAAGTTGTCTGTGCGTGGCCTTTGTCTTGGCCTAGAAACTCTCACTGAGGGAGGACTGTTTCTTGAGCCTTTATAAAAAACAGCCAAGGCAGTGCCACTGGCTGTTAATTATTACTTAAACACATGGACTCTGCCCGCCAACATTTATTTCTACTTACTTGTCAGTAAATATCTGACATACTAGTGGCTCTTCGGACTCTTCCTCGGAAAGAAGAGAAGAAAAGGAAAACATCCCAGAAACTTTATCCTAACCACTCAGGAAAGTTTTCTAATCACAGGACGTGAAAGGTTACTGCCTGAACCAGGCGCTGGGGTAAGGACAGCAAAGAAAAGGTGAAAATATAGTGAGACCCCCCCCAACACAGGACCCTAGATTTGTTCATGCAATAAATGTCTCNTTGCCAACTGCTAAGGGCCAGGGAGTCTGCTCCCCGAAACCACTGTTAGTCTACAAAGTTTGTGATTATTTAAATGTTTATTTTATAATAGAATATAATACTGCTTTTCCATTTTTTTGGATTTTTTTTATCTTTTTTTCCATTTGGATTTTTTATCTTTATTACAATTGGCCTTCTACAGCTGACACGGTCACAGGAAGTTCACATAGCATCTCTCTTAACCCTGTTTCCTGCCAGCTCGCCCTTGAGAGCTGGCACCCTCTCCTGTCAGGAGATATCCCCTCAACCCCACAATATCCCCTGACACCCCCCACACACACACACACAACAGTCACTGCAGTGCTGCCCAGACCAGGCCACACATTCCTGAGGGCAGGCATAGTTAGTCCCAAACACTAACAAAGCAATTACTATGTGCTGCATACCATAGCTTCCTCTTTCTTTTTTTGAAATAGGGTCTTACTCTGTAGCTGAGGCTGGCTCTGAAGTCACATCAATCCTCCTGTCTCATTTCCCAAGTGCATGGGCCACCCAGAAGATCATACCTGAAATTCCTTCAGTCAACGGGAGTTCTCTGCTGCAAAACTGCTCTCAATAAAGGTCAGTTGAACCAATTAATAAGTCATAGTTTGGTTGAGAAACAGCTTGGTACCAACAACCCTAATAAAAAAGAAGGGCCTCACGGGTCTTCAGGGATAGCTGTAAGCAGGGGTCAGCGTCAATGTGCCATCAGTCATTCCTATCTCCTTTGTGAGTACCAGGTATGTCACCCTTTCCCTGAGAGCCGCATGAAAGGTTTTCATTTTACCATACTTTCCTTCCAGCCTTTAGACAAGTGTGAACTGTTCAAATAGTGGGGAAAAACATCATCAGGAGGAAACGAAAGACTCCAGCATTAAGGAATATGAGGGTCCCTTCTATATTTCAGTCCCGTGGTCCCTTGAGGCAGGCTCATTTCCCAAGTCCAAGAGAATTCTTAGACGAGACGTCTCCTCCCTCCTCAGCAAAGAACTGATGTCTAAATGTGACAGCAGAGAAAGAACTGTAATCAAGCCAAATCAAACAAAATATTTAGGCATTAACACCTGTTTTCAAAGCGCCATATTCATATGATGCCAAAGACTGTTCCACTGCAGACACTTTCATTGCCTTTTACCTCCTTAGTCTGATAGTTGATTAGTTTGACAATGGCTATGACCAGATATTATGCCGGATACTATAGGTGGTGGAGTGTGATAGTTAACATGGAGTCATCACGGCTTTCAAGGGTCCGAGAGAATGGACAGAGAGAGAGAGAGAGAGAGAGAGAGAGAGAGAGAGAGAGAGAGAGAGAGAGAGAAAGCGTGAGCAAACCATCTGGTAATTGAAGGACAGTGGTAGGAGCAACAAGCAAAGGGGCTTATGAGAGAGTAAACCCTACACACAATCAGGGAAACAGGGAAACAGAACTGGGCATGGGCATGTTGGTACAAGCCTGTAATCCTGGCACTTGTGTGAAGATGTCTTCCTCAACACTGTCCACTTTATTTTCGACAGAGTCTCTCACTGTGCTTGATGTTCTCCAGTTCTAGACCGTCTGGCCAGCAAGCTTCAGGGGTCCTCCTATCTCCTACTTCCTAGTATTGGGTTTCCAGGCACCTNCCACAGCCTCCAGCAGGCACCACACCAAACACCTTAGGTATTACCTCAGTGGGTTGAAGGAGGACTCTCAAGTTAATCATCCTACACCAATGCACTAGACAGGACACAACGTTTACAAAAAACAAAAAATTCACAGAACTGCTGAGCCCAGGGAGGGGCAGCCTCTGAACTCAGGAAACAACACTATATCTGGCATTTCCTCCACCAGTCGCAAGGAGCACAGAAACCCCAACCCAGACAGACTGCTGAGAGCAATGAGCTAGGCCTGACACCATGTACCCAAGCAATCCTCCAAGACATAGCTCAACAGCCAACTCTTGCTGCAGAAAGCTTGCTTTTTTTTCTTTTTTTTTTTTTTCAGGACACAGTATGCCAACCCAGTTTCAAATACCTCAAGGATAAAAACACAGCTCTACTTCCTCAAAGCATTCCAGTCCCCCGCCTACCTCCCCTTCTTCTCTTTCCATCCTTGTCCCCAAGGACAGCCAACGGCTGTTGGCAAGACACCGTCTCAGCCCCGCAATCCCAGACCAGAGGTAAAGGGAACGTGCGCAACCTTGCCAAGCTGCAGGAGCAGTTTTTATGTGATTCCTTTGATGATCTATGAGATCATTTAAGAAAAAAGGACCTTTTTCTTTCCCAGGCAACCCTTTGGAACATAGCACAAATCCCAAAAGGTTGCAAGTTAACTTTTCCACAGTCACAAACCAGTAGGGAAGAAGAAACCACAGCACTCTGAGAAAAGGCCTCAAAAGAGGGCACTGAAGAAACTGAAGTTCCTTCAGTGAGGGAAGACTCGTCAGGCAGAAAAAGGCCCACTCAGGGCAAGGCCCAGTCAGGCTCTCAGCAACCCGTGCCAGACAGAGCAAACCTACAAACCTGCCTGGGCAATACAGCAGACTATCCACTCTAGAAAAGTGGTAATGGCCAAGTTCCTTATTTTATCAGACGAGAAAAGTCCAGACTAGGAGATGATCCAGGGAAGTGGTCATTGGGGAAATTGGAAAATTGTGTTTGAAAAACAGAACCATGGTGGATCACATTTATAAAGCCAGAGGGGCTGAGGCAGGAGGATGGCTGCAAGCTCAAGGCCAGCTTGAGCTACACAGTAAGTTGCATGCCAATTTAGGCTACAGAGTAATAAGTTATCATCGGGGGAGAGGGGGAAAAGGGAGAAAATGACAAGAGGATGCTGGGAAGATGGCTCAGGAGATAGGAGAGCTGGCTGCACAAGCCTGAGAACCCAAGTTCAAATTACCAGTACCCACACATCAAAAGCCAGACACAGCAGCAGGTGCGTGCCTGTAACCCAAGTGCCATGATGGAGACAGGAAGAGCATTGAGGCTTGCTGGCTGCCAGCCTAGCTCCAGGTTCAGTGACACCAAGGGAATAGAGCAGAGAATGATCGAGCAGGCCACTGGATGTCCTCTATGCATACACACGTCACATATCACACACACACACACACACACACACACACACACACACACACACTGAAGGATGACAGGATGATGTAGACGGGAGAAGGGAAACAGAACACTATGTCTGGGATTCTCATTCAAGGCTGCCAGTGGGGAACTCTGCAAGCACCATGTTATGTGACACTAGCTGAAGTGTCAACCCTGGATCTCCACAGAGCTTGTGAGACAGGCAGCCTTAGCAGCTGGGAAGCTTCCAGCTTTGCCTGGCTCTCCAGGCAAACCCTTGCCAAAAGCTCAGATAGAAAAGTAATGTCTTAATCAGAAAGGGGAGGAAGGAAGGAAGGAAGGAAGGAAGGAAGGAAGGAAGGAAGGAAGGAAGGAAGGAAGGAAGGAAGGAAGGAAGGAAGGAAGGAAGGATGGATGGATGGATCTGTTTGGACCCAGAGAACAGAACAACAAAAGGAGCTTCTAACAGGTACCAGAGGGTGAGGGAAGGATGACTCCAGGCTGTGGAACAAGGGTCTCATTTCTAAGATGAANCCCTTTCTTCATTTCCTCCTCTAAAAGCAGGTGAGATTCCTTGGGGAGTTATCCGGGAAAGAAACAGACAACCCAAACAGACACAGATGAAAGCTGTGGGAATTCACAGCCTTGGCTGCTAGTCAGCAAGACAGACAAACATTTATGAAATGATAAAAAAGGAAACAAATTAATATTATCCACCAGCACAGATTCTCCAACACCCTCTCCCCCCGCCACTCCGACTTGGTTGTTTATCCAGCTCCTTTCCAGCCTTCATCCATTCCTCTTTGATCTCTTTTAGGGCCGTTTCAACAGCCCCATGTTCAACAGCTATGAGTGCCAGGGCACATGCCCTAGTGCAACATGGCACAGAATCTTACTTCCCATCACCTCTGGTGGCCTCCTCTTCAGCCTGGAAGTGTCGTCAAAGCCATCTTAAAAGTCCATGCGCAATAGACAGCCTGTGGTTAAAATTAACCTAAAGTAGGACATCTAAGCCACATGTTCCAGCACCTAGGAGTGGAGGCAGGANCATCAAGGGTTCAAGGCCAGCCTCTGCTACCTGTTTATAAGGAAATAAATATAAAATGGGGGATCTAGTACNCCTGCTATGACAGAACAATCCATAGGATCCTGGCTATAGCTCTGTTCTGACCACTTCAGTATTGTTCCTTAATTTCCTTGTAATGCTAGGGTCAGCTTTTCAGTGACAATGAAAACACTCCCATGGTTAGAACAATCCTAATAAGATCCCGAGTATTCTCATAAGGTCAAGTTGAACTCTCAACATAGCAATGTCACCAGCTGTGACTAGCTGATTACTCACACATTGACACTTCCTTGACATTCGTAAGTGGTAAGTTAGAAGGTAGAGAACCCAGACAAGCTAATGTCAGGGGCTCTTGTGTAGACAGTATAAAGACTCGGCTTGCTGGGCCCCAGGGCAAGGACAACAGGACTTCTGCTGAGCATCAAGCTTAAAAAGCAAACACAGCAGATGTAAAATCACCTAAAAGACACACAAAGGTGCCCTGGCTGGTAAACACTGGTATTTTAAGATTGTCATCTATATGTTTATATATTCAAACCAGAAGAGGGATTGGCTAGTGGAAGCATGGAACAGCTGACACCTACTAAGTCAGTAGCCATTCCCAGAGGCACAGACCATCAAAAGGCAGCTGTGGCACAGCAATCCACCGTCATAGGCCAGTGGCAGGGTATATCCTTGCTGTGGAGGTAAAAACCAGCCTTCAAGGTTCCTTCTTCCCCTAGTTACTCTAACATACACTTAATGGCAGTTCTCATCCTATGGTCCCCAGCAACACTTTGACCTCTCATTCTATCCCTTCCTCAGCCCACTTCACTAGGTCTTTTTTATGTTCTGCTCAANATGTCACCTTTCCATCCAGCTAACAGCAACAGGAAACCCACACAGACCCTTAGAGAATTCTCTAGAGGCCTTGCCCCATCCAACAGAATCATCTTAGGAATAGCCAGCTACCAGGGCTGGGTGAGCTGACTCAGGATGTGAAGGTGCTTGCCCCAAAGTCTGATGATCTCAGTTCAGTCCTTGGGATCCACGTGGTGGGAGGAAAGAATGGACCCACACAAGTTGTCTTCTGACCTCCACATACNCGCCTTAGTGTGTGTCATACACACACTAAATAANTAGTTTTTAAACGAGTATCAACTTTCATACTGGCCTNACACAAATCCCTGAGCCCCTGTGTACTTAGAAGGGTAAAATAGGAGGATCACAAGGTTGGGGCTAGCCTGAGCTACATAGGGAGAGCCTGTCTCAAAAACAAGAACAAACTAAAATCTGGAAAGAAATCAAGGTAATGTCTTAGATGATAATAACAAGCAAACATCTGAACCCCTTGAAGGACCTGTTACAACACATCTTGTTAAGTCCCAGCTCCAGAGTCCTAGCGATGGCCCGAGACGACATGTCTAGCAAACTTGCAGGTGAGCCTGACAATGTATCACACTTAGAACCACTGTGTGTGTGTTTGTGTGTGTGTGTGTGTGTGTGTGTGCCTTGCACATGGAAAGCACACACACTACCACTGAGCTACATTCTCAGTTCAAAGATACAGCCATTGTTTGAATACCCCTAACAATTCCCTTCAAGAGGGCAATCACCCCCTCCCTGACTATGAGAAGCAGTAACACAAAAATCTATTAGCTGAGCAAAAATCACAAGCCAGAACCTCCGCAGACACTTCGGCTTACATTATCTAATTCTAAACGAATAGGATAATGCCAAGACTTAAATGAATGGTGCAATTGCAATGACAATAATTATTATTATCACCATTATTAAAATTAATTGGCCAATAAATCTTGATCAGAAAGATCAAGGGCAGATGCCAAACACAAAGAGGTCAATTTCGGGATCAATCTGAGCTCAGCTGTCTCCTGCCCCCAGGCCTCTCTAAGGGCATAAGCGGAGCAGGGGAATGCAGCGAGCTATCTGGAAGAAGGCAGCAGGAATTTCTGGAATCCCTTATCTTCCTGCCAAACCAAACACAGATTCCTCAAGCAACTCAGTAAATCAAAGAATACAAACTAACAGTCCTGAGAGGATACAGGGCTCTCCCACTACACCTCCTCCTCGCTGGTGCCTTTCATCTCAACTCTACCATGATAGAGAAGAAACAGAAAAGAAACAAGCTAAGATGTTCCCTTCACAAATCTCCACAAGGCTGAGATGCTTTCAAGCAAGAAAGACACTCCCCTCGCCTGCAAAGAATGCTCAGAGAAGATCTGGGAAGACACAGTACCCTGGGGAAGAGGAGAGATAGCTTGATGAAGCAGAGGGGTTGCAAAGAAAGAGCCTCAGGGCAGTTTTCATCTTTGCCTCATTATTACTATTATTATTATTATTATTATTATTATTATTATTATTATTATTATTGGATGCATGTGCATGTGTGTGTATGTGTGTATGTGTGTGTATATGTGTGTATGTGTGTGTATGTGTGTATGTGTGTGTGTATGTGTGTGTATGTGTGTATGTGTGTGTGTGTGTGTGTATGTGTGTGTGTGTGTGTGTGTGTGTGTATATGCGTGGAAAGCAGATGTCAACCTTAGGTGTCATTGCTCAAATGTTCCTTAGGTGCTATCCACCTTGGGTTTGTTTTGTTTTATTTCATTTTGTTTTTTGAGACAGCGTCTCTCAGTGGGATCTGGGGTTTGCTTGTTAGGCCAGACTGTCTAGCAAGAGAGCCCCAGGGAACCTGTTTCCACCTCCCCAGATCTGAAATTATGAACAAGTTCCACCAAGCCAAACCTAACAACCTGAGTTCAATCCCTGAAACCCACATGGCAGAAGGAGAGAACCACTCCTACAAGATGTTCCCTGACTTCCCTGCTTGCTTGCTGTGGCACGTGTGTGTGCGCCCACAAGCATACATTCAAGCAAATAAATGTTTTTTTTTTAAGTGAGTTAGTAGACCAAAGCCAGGCATAGCAGTGCGTGCCTTTAACCCCAGTATTTGGGAGACAGAAGCAAAAGGATGGAGAGTTCAAGGACATTCTGGCTACATAGTATTTGAGGCTAGCCTGGGCTACATGAAATCCTGTCTCAGGAAAAAGGAAAAAGAATTAGCGGATCGCTAACAAAAATGATGCCATTTCTTCTAAAATAAACCATTAATAAATAAGAACTTTAAATGCTTTCCTGTTTCCAATGAAGCAGGCTTAGATAAGCATGTTATTTTGGTTTTTCATAGTGCTGGTTTCAAGTGATAATTACTGGGTAGTTATTAATAGCCGAAATGTTCAGCAAGAAAAAGACTATCCTCTAGGTATTAGGTTTGTTTTAAATTCTTGTTTTTCAGCAATGCTGGGGATCAACATCAGACTCTTGGGTGTGCCAGGTGTCTAGCCTACTACTCAGCTCTACTGACCCCAGAAGACCATCCTTAAACCTTCTAGCATAAGGCCAAAGGGCAGGATGTAAGTACCCTGATATATATATATACTATGATGTAAATACAAACTCTATATATCTTCAGAAAATGCTGATTTTTAATACCAACCCACTAATAAAATGAAAACTGAAGCCAGGCTTCAACTCATAATCTCAGCATTTGGGAAACTAAGGCTAGCCTGAGCTACATGGTAACTTCTAGGATAGCCTGGGCTACAGAGTAAGACATCTCAAAAAAAAACAAAAACAAAACAAAACTTAAAAGAAAAGGGAAGTGGAAATGTTTGTCACACTGGGACTATCCAGCAAAATTTCCTGGACTTCCAAGCTGGTATATAATACCACCATACATGCAGCCTATGTTCAAACTTCATCTGTTCATTTTTCTCAAAGACTCAACAACCAGCCAGAGTGCTCTTACACTGTATGGCGTGGACCCCAGAGCCCATAAACATGATTGCTGGCCTCGTACACTTAAGAAAAAAATCAGTAAAGCCAGTGATCTGGGTCTTATATGGGACATTAGCAACAGAGCATTAATCAAGCATTATAAAAATGGCCTATAAAGAGACAACATGTGGGCCTGTCTATAGCCACAGAAATCNGAGGAAGAATTATCTCATTAAGTAGAGTTTGTGGAGGAGCCCACTGAGCAGTCTCCCAGCAGGCCACAGATAATTTACAAAATGATTACAAAAGGGTTATTTGCTTATGCAAAATAGTACCTTCTATGTGACAACTGCAGTATGCCACTTGACCAGAGGCTGTTTCTATGGATGTCCTAAATGTGGGTGAAAATTGATGCCAGTTTTTAAGAGACCAGCCCCTTTCTATACCCAGCAGATGGGAAGTCAATGGATGGTTAAATTGGTTCTGACACTGACCATTGCTGACTTCTCTTTGTGAGGAAAGGGCCTCCTCACAGAAGGGTGGCCAGCCAGGGACAATGACAAGAGATATTTTTCTGATATACTTATGCGGCCCTCAGAACTCCCCACAGTGCCTTATTTCTGATCTTATGTGACTGAGAAAGTATCACTGCATCAGGCAAAGTCCAGAGCATCACATGGCGTCTCAAACTCAGGGCAATTCTCAAACAGTACAGCAAGTAAGTCAGTGGTCATGACTGAGAGGGTCACAGCTCTGGATGTGACCACAACCATAGGATCACTGTGACTCAGATTCCAGCTCAGTAAGAATCTGCCTAATCCCTCCAGTCAGTGATCTATATTTCCATGAATCAACCACCATTCTCAGCCGGAGTCATGTGTCTCTTCATACCCTTGTGTGGTGGAGAGGGAAACAGGGTATCAAAAGGCCTAGAATTCTGCAACCTCTTGAATACAATTCTATTTAGCAATTTATTCTAAAGAAATAATTGTGAATGTGGTCAGTGATAAACCAGAATGAATATGGTCTAGGATAAGCTAGAAACAAGCTAAATGTCAAACAACAGGGCTTGGTTAAGTAAATTATACTGTATCAATTTAGTAAAATGAAAAGGGTTGGCAAGATGGCTCAGCAGGCAGAGTAGTTGTGTAGTAACACTCCAGTGATTTGAGTTCAATCCTGAACCCATATAAAGTTGAAAAGAAAGAACCAACTCTGCAAAGTTGTTTTTTGACATGCATACACACACACACACACACACACACACACACACACACACACACACACACCTTATGGCATGATATGTGCATGCCCGTGTATGCACATATATGTGTGCAAATTTACATATGTACTAATAAATATTTTAACATATTGTTAGAAAAGTATATGCAGCCATTTAAAATGTTGTAAAAAATATAAATGATGCTAGAAATAATTATTTTAAGATATAAAATTACTTTATAAAATAAAACATTCTGCATGGAAACATCTCATATTTATTTAAAAAAATACTCCATGTTTGCAAAATCTATTTTATTTTATTTTTGGATTTTGAGACAGTCCCATGTAGTACAAGCTGGCCTCCAATTCCACTATGTACCTTAGTTACCTTTGAACTCCTAACCCTCACAAGTGCTGGGATGCTGGGATTACAGGCATGTACCACCACGCCTAGGTTTATTTGCAAAAATTATAAATTGAAAATGTCTGTCCGTTGCTATAACAGAAATGCCATAGACTCCTGGTTTAAACAACAAATACTTCTCAAATTCTGAAGGTTAGAAAAGCCAACATCAAGATGCTGGCAGGTCCAATGTCTGTTGAGGGCCTGTTTCCCAGGCTCCAGATAGCCATCTTCAAACTGTGTCTTCATATAGCCAGGAGTTAGCTCTGATCTCTTCGAATTCTTATAAGGCTACCAAGCCCCTCATAAGAGCCCTACCCTGGTGACACTACCTGGACCTGAGTATTACCCCCTGAGACCATTTCACTGGGAATGGAGGTTTCAACACATGAATTGGAGGGAAGGGGACCACAAACATGGAGTCCAAGAAGAAAATGAAAAACGCACAGCGACTATGTTAGGTCAGGGGAGATCTGCTTTTCTCCTTTTCCCGTTCCCCCCACTAAAAAAAAAAAACAAAATAAAATAGACTTTTTATAAGAAATGTGATTCAGACTTTGCATCAAAGTAAATAGAAATTGCTGTTTAAAGATAATTAAATGTACCATGGAACATCTCATAGGCTTTAAACACCCATGCGTGGGAGACTGTCACAACATCTCAGAAGCAAGTGCACCAGTATTAAGATTTCTGCCCAGCGACAGGCATTAGAACACAGCGCCAACCACAGTGTGGCTTTGCTGCGTGCTTCCACAGTACTTAAACAAATGCTGCTGGATATAGACCTGTCTTGCTGCCATAATTACCAGTGTTATCTTAACATTCACAAAAAAATCTGTCAACAAAAAGTTAAGAAAAGCAACGAGGAAAAAAAAGAGGAAGATCTGCCCTGGCTCCCAGGCTAAGCTCATCAGATTTATTCCCTTCCTGGGACCTGGCACTGGGGAAGCCTGAAGGAACTGCAGAAGCTCAGAGTGTCCTCAAAGAGAGGCAGGAGGTGTCAGGATGGGGTCACGATCGGAATCTGCTTCTGGCAGGAGATGAACATGTACATTCTTCTTAGAATGTGTGTGCATTATGGTTTTATCTCCTCCACCACTAAGCCCATGGCACACCTCCGTATTATATTTGCTTTTATACTGTGTGCACATGTGTGAAAATGCTCCTTTAGAACATGCATTATAATCTAGAGATCCTAGCAGCTCTGGAGGTGGGTGGGAACGCTCACTCCTACAGAGAATCAGAAGTACAAGCCAGTGCAATCTGTCTCACTGTGCACGGCAAGTTAACACGTGAGCCCAAGTTTAAGGACGCAGCTCTGACTCAGTCACCTCCTTACTTCCCTGCCCTTTACCCAAACTGGCTGTCCAGAGGACCCTGCTCAAGACTCCAGAGTCCCTCAAGGCACTAGAGTATTGACCAAAGGCTAAAGTACTCTGCTGTAGCAATGAGTTTGGGGAAGTAGAGTAGAATTAGTTTAGCACGAAATAAATGTGCCAACTAATGCCACCAAACAGAGATGGGGATATCTGCAACTGCACCCTCTCCCTCCCAAAGATGTCCACACACTGATTCCCAGGACAGTGAACAAGTAACCTAATCCTGTGAAGGAGACTTCACAGGTTATGACTGAGCTAAGCACCTGGAGACAGGTTATCTGTCTGGATCATCCAGTGGCCAATGTAAGTAACAAGAAGTCTTAGATGTGGAAAAGGAGGCAGGAGAGAGGAGGGAAAACATATCATAGAAGGATGATGTAACAGCCCAGGATCTGAAGATTCAGGAAGGGGGGGCCATAAGCCAGGAATGCTGGTAACCCCTTAAAGCTGGAAAACCCAAGACAAAAGATTCCCTAGGAGTTATGGAAAGAAATACAGCCTTGCTGTTATCTTTATTTCAGTCCAGTGAGACTGTTAGACCTCTGACATGCATAACCTTACAATAAGTTTGTTCAGTTGCAACGTTTGTGATAATTTGCTACAGCAGCAATATAAAACAATATAGATACTAACTTTTGTTTCTTCTGCTTTGCATTAAAACGGGGTTTCACTATGTAGCCCAGGAAGGCCTGACTCTGAATCCTCCTGCTGTAGCCACCAGAGTACTGTGATTACAGGCATGTACTACCACACCATGCTGAACAATTATTATCATGATTATTCAATAGCTAAAACCTGGTCCCCACTGCAGCACAATGACCAAGGCTTCTTAATTCAATCCAAGAGTCAGTCAGTCTCTGGAATTACTGTCAGTCAAGACTGCTGGCTCTGTACAGGCATCCTCTGGGGACCTTTCCAAGTGTGCTGGACACTACTGATGGAGCAGAAAGGACGGTTGGAACACCATGTGATGTGGGAGAAAGAATAAGGTGTTGGAGTCAGGTAAAGCAGGACTTAAATGTTGCTTGCTGCTTGGTGAGTCTACTTTTACTTTTTCACCTGTAGCAAGGTAAAAGCACCAACTTGACAGTATTGTGACCAACTATGAAGATGCATATGACAGCCTCCTGCACAGTGCCTGTCAGGGAGTAGACACTATAAATGGTAGCTGCCATAATAATGGCAATTATTATGTGCTCTCGCTCTCTCTCTCCTTC
>LZPO01007985.1:207471-218560 GCA_001675575.1 Neotoma lepida | reverse complement strand
TCCACCTCCAGTGAGGGTAAGAAGTAATGTGACCTTGACTCTCAGATTCCTAGACCTTAGCTTTCTCCTCTGTAAATAAAGAAAGCGGACAGCTCCCTGACCACCTTGCTCCATTGCTCTGAAGATCAAAACAGCAATGGCTGAGGAGACACAGTGAACAACATGGGCCCAACACAGACATAAAGCAGGAGGGTTTTCATTTCTATACATGAACTTTCCAGAGTCTTTCAGAAGAGCTGGCTTTCTCAGGTCAATGCCGAAAAAGAAACCACAGGGCTGCACACCCTTGGCTCATCTCAGCCCATCCTGGGAGGTCCACCATCCTTCCTGCCCGGTATGAGGAGCACGTCTAATGGAGCTTGTACATCAAGCTGAGGGATTGTTGCTCATAGAGGCCACAGATGAAATGAGCTGAGCATTCTGGACTCTGCCTCCCACCCCCCCAAGTCCATTTTTTGATTCCAGGCTATCAGGAAGCATCCACACCAGAAAGGGTTCAGGTCCACTCTGCTTACCTATTCAGAGGCCCTTGAAAACTGTTATCCAGAAGCAGCAAGCACCAGAGATGCCCCTAAACACAGGAACCACCTCACAGTAAATAATGTAAAAACTAAAAGAGCTGACAGAGAGGCTTAATCTTTTCAAATGAGAGAATTATGCAAATGAGCTATTTTAAATGGAAACCATTCTTTAAAATATGGGACAGGGAGATTATATTGAATTTTGCCTAAATTTGTAGACTGGGCTGAGTTAATTAACTATTGATTTATTGTAATTTTCTGACATAACATGATAACATGACATCCTTTATTTCACCTCTGACTATGACAACACTCCTACACAGAGGATAATCCTCACAAAAATTATGTAAGGGCTCCCACTTTCTCAAAGGTGTGTCTTAATATTCAAAAATATTCAAATCTTTCTCTTTTGAAGCTGGCTTCTTGTCAGTATGCCGAATGTTTTTCTCACCAATTATACGCGTGTCTCACCCTGCCCAGTTCTCATTTATCTGTGAACAGGTTTGAGCAGTGCCCAGCAATCCTTCTATTGACTACCTATAAGCCTATGCCTTCCACAAGACTTGCAATTTCACTTTGAAATATATTTTGATGGACTTTGCATTGTATTGCCAGATACGAAAGCTCAGTCTTGTCAGAAGAATGCACAAGAATAGCTGCTGGGGCAGGGAGAGGGGAGGAATTACAGAATAGGGACCCCTTTAGTTTCCCACTCCTCAGTAATCATTGGCCACAAAACAACACACATTTATTACTTGTCAGTTTCCCTGGGTCAACCCTCCCAATACTGCTTTTCTGGGTCTTTTACCGAGGATCTCGAAAGGATTCTATCACAGTGTCCACAAGGCCGTGTTCCGTTGAGGAGCCTGGCATTTTCTAAGCTCACATGGTGGTTGGCAGAACTCAGTTGCCTGCAGCTACAGGACCATTATGGTACGAAGCCCCTACTGGCTCATATTTTCAATACTTGTCCCCCAGCCACTGGGGTGATTTTGAGAGGTTATGGAGCAGAGTAGGGCCTAAGTGATCAAAGTAGGGGACTAGGCACAGAGCCCTTAAAGTTTATAGCTCAGGTCTTGATTCTGCTTCTGCTCTCTACTTCCTAATCTGCCACAATATGCTCCCAGCACCACAAGCTCTGTCGTGCTTTCTATGCTATAATGAACTAGAACCTCCCAACTGTCAGTCAAAATAAACCCTTTCTCCCAAAATACCAGAAGTATTTTGTCACAGCAACACAAAGGAATACAGGGAAAGGTGCCTCACTTCCTCACGAGAGGTCTGTAGAGGCCACTCTCAGCTCCTAGAGGCCCCTGCATCTCCTCCCACACGTCCCTCTCACAACATGGCTCCTTAGGTATAATGTTGTGGGATATCTGTACATTGTGTGAAGACGTATTTGCTTTTATTGGTATAATAAAAAACTGGACGTCCAATAGCTAGGCAGGAGGTGTAGGTGGGATTTCTGGGGAAAGAAAGGAAGAGAAGGAGAATCTGGGTGCACAGGAGGCTCCAGGAGACACGGAGAGGAAACGAGGTAACGCCACATGATAGGACATAGATTAATACAAATGGGTTAATTTAAGTCATAAGAGCTAGTTAGGAACAAGCCTAAGCTATAGGCAGAGCTTTCATAATTAGTAAGACATCTCCGTGTCTCTAATTGGGAGCTGGCTGGTGGAACAGAAAAAGACTCGTTACAGTCTACACTGCCTGCAGGAGCAGCTCTCAGTCCAGTCTGCTAAAATGGAGTTTTATGTCACACAACTGAGAACTTTGTACACCAGGGGTCCCTGGCTACTTCTCCAAGTGACTGTCTCAGAAGTTGACCATGCTGCTGCTGGGGCCACAGCTGCCTTTCAAAACACATCATAGTTCAGAAATCCAAACACAGAAGACCTTCATGGCCTGGTCCTCACCTCTCACCTAATCTTCTGCATCCTACTCCGAGGCTCTAGTTTGAGCCCTGACTGTCTTTCTTTCTGCATCTGTCCTCGACACTGTCCAAGAGCCTACAACTCTCACCATGTTTCTTCTGACAGAAATATCTCAGTAGCCCCTACCATCAGCATGATAAACTCAACTTTCAGCAGACAAGTCAGTACCTTTATGACCTTATTGTCTAAAAAGCCAAATGCCAAGTGCATCCTTGCCCAGTCTCCCTGTGTTCTCTTCTGTAGGCCCATGATGTGCCCTCTGTCTGATCAGTGCCCTCAGTTCCTCTTTGGCACTGATCCTTAGCTGGAGGACCACAGCCCTGTGAAGTCTGTCTGGACCTCCCCAGGAGGCTCTATGTGAATTCTTCTCCCCACTGAACTCCCTGTGTGACGAGCTCCTCACTCCCTCCGCCCTACATGATAGGGACTGGTTCCCAGGGTATTTTCACCAGACCGGGAACATCTGAAGGGAAACAGCCAGGACTTTCTCTCCTTCCTACATTCTAGATAGTACTAAGGAATAAACAGTAGCAGTGGCTCCTGAATTTATCATGTTTCCAGCCCAGCATACCGACTGAGACATAGACCATGGGAAACACACAACTTGTGTTTGGAGACAAGCTTAATCCCCAACAGCTGTGTTCTATGGCTTAGATAGACTCAAAGCTTCATGTGTTAAAATTTAATTCCCACTGTGCAGAATTAGGAGATGAAATGTCATCTGACCATAGTATTGAGAGGTGGGGCTAAGGTGGGGCCCATAGGAGGTCATCAGGATTGGATAAGGTTATCAGGGTGGAGTCCCCATGACCACTTCTACACACACACACACACACACACACACACACACACACACACCATTTATTGCCATGTGATGCCCTGTTCCACCTTATGACTCTACCACAGAGAGCCATATGTGGCCCCTCCAACTTTGACCTCCAAAACCTCCTTTCTTTATCATTTATTCGGTGTATAGGACGATGTTATTGGCAACATCAACAACAAAAAAAAAGACAAACACACTGTGATTCAGGTTAAGTTATTCACTCTCTTTGTGCCTTGGTTTCATCATCTCTGAAATATGAATAGTTTAAAACTAAACACATTCTTCCCCTAAGACCATAAGCCTTACTATTAATCCAAATGAAATTAAAATGTATGGCCACACAATAACCCACATACAGATGTTTGCAGTAGCTTTCTTCCTAATTGCCAAACCTTGGAAGCGGCCAACATGTGTTTCGGCCGGTGAATGGATGAATAAACCGTGGTACATCAAACAATGAAGTAGTAATCACAACTCAAAAGACATGAGTTAGAATGCTCTGAGGAGACACCTTAAACAAGCCCCGCTCTGAAAGAAGCCAGTCTGAAAGGCTATTCTAGTCTGTACGATTCCAGGGACATGACTTTCTGGAAATGTCAAAGATTATGGAGGCAGTGAAAAGATCAGTAGTTGCCAGGGGGCAGGGAGGAGGGTGGAGGAAAACCAGGCAGAGCATAGAGGGGTTTTAGTGCAGTGAATATCCTCAGCCCGAACCTCCGACCCTAAGCATTTACCATCATCTATTTACCCAAAGCAAGTTCAACAGCAAGTGTGAACCTGACATGACATATGGACTTTGGGTGACAACAATGTGTCACTGTAGGGTCATCGATTGTAACCACCGTGTCACTTGAGTACAGGATGGCAGTAGCCGCAGAGACTGAATGTGGGAATGATACAATGGATTCCTCTGTGCTTTCCATGTAATGGTTCTAAAATGGTTCTTAAAAACTGGTTTATTAATCTTTATCAAGTAGAAAAAATTCCATCTTTATGCAATTAAAATGTGTATAAATAAAAAGCTTCATGAACACGCCAAAATAAATAAATAAAAGAGTAGGCAAACTCTGGATGTCAACATCTGAAGCTACCGGGTAGCAAACTGCCGGGAAAAGGAAATGTGAAAAAGCCAGAATCGAGCATGAACTGCGGTGACTCAGACCCGGGGCCAGTGCCTTCATGCCAACTGCTCAAATGGCCAACTCCCTCCCAGCCTCCCTGGAAGACCTGCCATCACAGCCTGCCCCAGAGACCTGAAAGGGTCATGTGTGGGCCAGTTCCTCTCCTGCGTCACATAAGGTGAGTCACTCTTGGCACAACCTCCCCAGGGTTACTGACCCTTAAGGCCACACCAAAGCAAAGGGAAAACAGCTTGCAGGACTGAACTGTTCAACAGCAGCATGGTCCTCAGCTCCAAATCACAAATTTTCCCTTCTCCTCCATATCACTTCCTGGATTTAAAAAAAGAAAGTTCTCTAGGCCAGCAAAATGGCCGTTGGGAAAGGTGCTTGCTGCCAAGACTGACAGCCCAAGTTAGATCCCAGGGACCCACACGGTGGACTCAAAGAATTATCTCCTACAAGTTGTTCTCTGATCTCCACACATGCAATGTGGCACATGCGTGCCCACATACACCCACACACTGTAGCCGTAAGTTTTCTCCCGTCCTGCCCAGCCCACAGTTGCTTATAAAATAATCACTCAGAGGCTTAATATTATTTACAAACTGTATGGCCTACGGTAGGCTTCTTGCTAGCTAGCTCTTACAACTTAACTCAACCCATAACTATTAATCTATGTATCATTACGTGTTCCGTGGCTTTTACCTGCGTCCCATTATACGTTACTCCTTGGATGGCGGTTTGGCTTCCGCCCTTCTTCTCTCTGTATCTCTGCTTGGATTTCCCAGCTGGCTGTAAGCTTTCTTGCCCTAGGCCACAATAGCTTTATTTATTATCCAATGGGAGCCACACATATTCACAGCATACCCAAAGACATCCCACAGCAATACACAAAAAAATAAATTAACTTTTAAATAATGGTTTAAAGTTCTCTGACATGAGGACACCTGCTACTTACAGAGGGAAAAGAAAAATAGGTCAATAGATCAGCAGGTCAATAGCAAAACCGCCAGTTTTCAGAGTGTGCTGGTATTGCCCTGATAGAATTTGGGGAAAGCAGATGTTAAAAGGGTATTCAAATGAGGAAAGTTCCTCTAGGTATTATCCAATTGATTTGAAAACTTGTTTCTACATAAAAAGCTGCCTAGGAGTGTTTCTATCAGCTGCATTCATAATCACCAAATTCTCGAAGCAACCAAAATGCCTTTCAGTGGGTGACAGTATGAACTATGGTACATCTGGAATATTACATGGTAGCCAAAACAATGAGCTATCATACCACAAAAGCGAGAGGAACCTTAACTACATATTGCTAAATAAAAGAAGTGACTCTAAAAAAGCTACACCCTCTGGGGTTACATGACATCCTGGAAAGACAAAACTATGGCTACAGTGAACAGACCAGTGTCCCAGAAATCTGTAAAGGCAGAAGAGATGAAGCACAGAGCCTACCCAGAGCAGCAAAGTTAATAATAGCTAGAACCGCTGCCCTATGGAGGGATCCCCAGCAAGCCACAACCTCTCAACCTCCTCCTCACCAGAAATGGACTTGCCAAGTTTGGTCTCTGCATCTCCCCACTCCAGTCCTTTGGATAAAAAACCATCACATTCGGAGTATCTGGAGTGACCATACTAAGCGTGCCAGGAGCCAGGCACAGTAACTGACTCTTCCTATGTCCCCACCAGCACCAGTAGGCTGATCATCCCAATACCTCAGACATACCCTACCTCTCTCCAAAGGTTTGGCTAAATCCCCAGCTTTCCCACAGAATTAGGTTTACTCTCTTAGCAGCCTGCCTCTTCTGTTCCATGGTGCTCCTACCTGATCACTCTCATTCTCCTCTTCCTCTCCCCTTTTCTTGCTTCTATTCCTGCTCATCTTCATGTCTGTCATCAGTACACCTTTTCTTTATGAGCCTGGGCAGAGCAAGTACTTACCTACAATGAAAGATGTTACACGGCACAGAGACTGAGAGACTAGAGTCAAAGACCACATCGTTCTGGAGGAACCTCCAGCTCTGCCACTTTACTACACACACCCTGTGGCCTTCAGCAAGCTAGTCACTCTTTCTTCTAGTTACCGTATCAGTCAAACAGCACTGACCAGAGTGCCTTCCTCTAGGAGCTTCATAAAGACTTACCAAGGTAAGCACTCATGGAGTCCTGAGAATAGACCACTCGAGCAATCTTAATTACTGCTTCCTGAGCCCTGTGCCACCAGGGGACACACATGAACACAGGACCACTGTCAACACAGCTCCATATAAGACCAAACAACAATCAGGGCTGGGAATGTAGCTCTGTTGATAGAGTGCTTGCCTAGCATGCATGAAGTCATGGGCTCAATCTTTAGTGCCATATAAACCA
This sequence comes from Neotoma lepida, assembly GCA_001675575.1. Classification (NCBI taxonomy): domain Eukaryota; kingdom Metazoa; phylum Chordata; class Mammalia; order Rodentia; family Cricetidae; genus Neotoma; species Neotoma lepida. The sequence continues at coordinate 211,788 of LZPO01007985.1, read as the reverse complement.
GGCACAGTGACACGTACCTGTAATCTTAGCAATCTGAGCAAGAGAATCAGAAATTCAAGGTCATCCTGGTCTACAGAGCAAGTTCAAGGGTCAGCCTAGGCTAAATAGGACCCTATCTAAAAATTTTAAATCATGATACAAGACTGAAATATCTGCAGAGAAGTATGGAGAGGGTAGCTGCGGTGGTTTGAAAGAAAATAGCCCCCAAAGGGAGTGGCACTATTAGGAGGTGTGGCCTTGTTGGAGTAGGCGTGGTCTTGTTGTAGGAAGTCTGAAGGCAGGCTTTGAGGTCTCAAATATGCTCAAACCACGCCCAGTGAGGCAGTTTACTTCCTGTCGCCTCCAGATCAAGATGTAGCTTCTTCTCCACTTTCAGCTCCTTCTCCAGTACCATGTCTGCCTGCACATCACCATGATGATAATGAACTAATGTCTGCCTGCACATCACCATGATGATAATGAACTAATGTCTGCCTGCACATCACCATGATGATAATGAACTAAACCTCTGAAGATTTAAGCCAGCCCAATTAAATGTTTTCCTTTGTAAGAATTGCCATGGTCATCGTGTCTCTTCACAGCAATAGAAACCCTAAGATAGTAATAATCTCTCAGGTAGCTGTAGCTGAGAAATCGAGACTTGAGAGCAAAGGTTTTCAGTGTGAAATGGGCTTTGAAGAACACAAACCAGCAGGCAACAAAGAGAGAAAAAGAATTCCAAAGAAAACTAAAACCACAAAGGTCAAAGAAGGTCAAAGCAAACAGGTCACCCTAGAGAGTTAGTAAGAAATTCATTCTGGCCAGAGATCTGAGTACCCATGTGACCGTAATGAAAAGTGACTTTGGACAGGCACAGTAGCTCCTGATCAGGGAGATTCCTTATAGCAAAGACCCTAAGGACTCCACAGTTNGCTCACAAGAAATGGGGAACCCCTGAAGGGTTTTGAGATGAGGCATGGCAGACCTAAGGCTTTAGTGGGTGACCCAAAGTGGTGTCCTCTGTGGATAAGATGAGCTCCCAGCCTTCTCCTNCGTGACTGCTCTCTGTGGGGACATGTAGATGCATGCCCTAGGCACAGAGGTCCNTTTCATACACTGTGAAGAGGTCCTCTCTCTGGGAATGGGAAGTAGACTCTTTAAGGAGCTATCGGGGTGCCCAGCCACTCAATTAAATGCACAGAACCTGGAATAGATTTCTTAAGTGAAAATCATAAATCAATATGATCTCTTTCAATAAACAATCCAGCTACTGAGTCCCCATCAGCCTCTCAGCAGGATTCGGTTGTTTAGTTTAGAAGCAGCCAAACTCTTACTTACATTAAGTATCATCCCTGCTAAATGAAGACCAGATGTGTAAGCCAACAGAGACATCTAATCAAGTTTGAAGAAAGGATTGCTGTAAATGAGAAAACTGAGGGAGGCTGGGCTCCAACAGAGGAGGGCAGGTGTTGAGGGGACAGTGGGACCAGGGAAGGTCACTTGGCAAGGGAAGGCTGATGCTGTCCTAAAGCCCAGACATGGAGGCCCAAGTGGGGAAGCTACCTCTGGTTTTTCTCCAGGCAGTGAAAATCCCAACACTCTTAGAAAAAGAGTCAGTCTTTTATTTTCACCTCCAAGTCCAATGAGAACACTGGCCCCCAGCGAAGTTCCCAAAACAGGCGAAAAATCTTTGCTAACATCCTCAACTAGCCAGGGCTAACCCATTTCAGAGAAGGCCTGAACCAAACCTGACTTCTCTTCAGCCCTTTGCTGCCTCAGCCCCTAAAACCTCCTGCTCAGCAACATGTAGCTACTTATTCCACCACAGAAAAGTGGAGTTTCAGAGGTTCCAAGACTCCCCTCAGTGGACCATCTTCACCAGGACCTCATCTTAATTTTTCTTTTCTTTCTTTTTGGCACAAGCTTTTAAAGTGTAACACAGGCTTGTCTTAAAGTCATAATCACCCTGCCTCCATCTCCTGAGTGCTGGAATAGCAGGCATGGACTGCCATGCCTAACTCATTTTGTTTTGTTTTGAGGAAGGAGTATATACATGTACGTGTCGTGTATGTATGTTTGAAGGTCCATGCTTACAGTGTGCCTACATANGGAAGCCAGAAATGGCTGTCTACTTCTGTCATCCTCCATCTTACTTGTTTTGTGTTGGTTTAGTGTTTTTATTTTGTTTTGTTTCAGACAGGGTCTCCTGTAACCCAGGCTGGCCTTGAACTCACTATGTAGCCAAGGCTATCTTTGAAGGGCTGATCCTCCTGCTTTTATTTTCCAAGTNCTAGGATTACAGCTGTGTGTGACATAATGCCTGGTTTATGTCGTCTTGGGAATCAAAACTGCAACCTCATGCCAGAGACGGAAGAACTCTATCAAGTGAGCTATGCCCCCAGCCCCTCACCCACCTTATTTTTGAGACAGGGTCTTTTCCCTGAGTCTGAATCTTGTTCATAGACTNGCTGGCCAGAAAGCTTGAGGGATCCACCTGTCCATTGCCCCGCCCCCTCCCCAGCCCGGGAGTGACAGATGCATGAGATTAGAGATACAAACTCAGGTCCTCAGGCTTGCGCAGCAATCACTTTTACCCACTAAGCCGTACGTACCCNCAGCCCCTCATTTTGGTTTTTCAATGGAGGAAGGAAGGAGAAGATAGAGAGTAGAGAAAGTGTGTGTGCTCAGGATCCAGGCCCCTACCAGCCCCTGNGCCCCAGCAAAAGGCCCAGCACACGGATTTCTAACCTGACTCTTTATCGGGCATCTCNACAGCTGTACCAGCTGATGTCACAAAGCTTGGCTGTGGCCCAAGAGGAACAGGTTGGTGTGGAAGTTCATACCTGAGCAGGCCAGCTCAACAAGCAGCCCGGAGAAGTGTGGAGGGCTAGAACTAGTTTAAACAGGATAGACTAAATGTAGACTAGTGTTGACTCTATGCAGGGCCAGGCCTGGGGAGAGGTCACAGTCATACTTGGCAAGAAGCATGCATTGTCCAAGTAGCAGAGGCTCCCAATGGGGTGATGCAGCAGCTATTTCTATCTGCCTTAGAGAGGCAGCACCATNGTCAGGAAGCCAAGTTCTAGATCCCAGATCCTGGGCAGTTACCAACAGAGCAATGTTGAGCAAGTTGCTGGACCATCTCTTCCAAAGTGATTCTGTAACTTCAGTGAATTTACTGCAGGAAAAATGCACAGACCAGTGCCTGTCTTCTAATACCTGCTGTCAGAGATATGTGTGGTACTAGACACTTGAATTCTGATATGGCTCAGTAGGTCACCTGAAAGAAAACTACACCAGGAGTCATGCATGGCTCATGCCTGTAATTCTACTACACAAGAGGATGAGGCAAGAGGATTTCTGAGAGTGCTTGGCCAGCCTACTCTACAAAATAAGATTCTGATTCCAATAGATAGATAGATAGATAGATAGATAGATAGACAGACAGACAGACAGACAGACAGACAGACAGACAGATAGATAGATAGATTGATAGATAGATAGATAGATAGATAGATAGATAGATAGATAGATAGATAGACAGACAGACAGACAGACAGACAGACAGACAGACAAATACATACATACATACACACACATATAGACATAGATACATACACACATAGAAAGATAGATAGATAGATAGACAGACAGATAGATAAATACATACATACATACACACACATATAGACATAGATACATACACACATAGAAACATAGATAGATAGATAGATAGATAGATAGATAGATAGATAGATAGATAGATAGAGATATGTACTTCTTTAAAAGAAATCCACCCCCTACTCCTGTTTTCTGATTTTTCTGTGAAATGGCTTTCAAGCTTATATCTCTAAAATTCTGAGGACATATATATCAGATATTAGATATATATTTAAAAATATTTGCAATTTGTATATACCCAGCACTAGCCAACCACCTTCCCTCCCAGTTCCTCCTGGGCCAGAATGAATAAAGGCCCACTTGGCTCCACAAATGACAGAACAAGGCAGAAGAAGACAAGGTGACAATTGACAAAGACACATGCCAGCCGTCTGTATCTGAGCTGCTGGGGAATCCCCCTTTCTGGGAGAGGCTGAGGTGGTNGGGGATATATGAAATGGAAGGCAGGCGGGGAACAACAGTGGNCTGGGGAGGCCAGGGGTGGGCCAGCCTCCCTTTGTAAAGAAAAGAGAAATGAAACATACCAGACCTTCCTCAGCTCACAGCTACCCTGCAGTAACCTACTCAGGACATTCGTCTTTGATAAGCCAGGACCCAAACCACTGACTCGCTGGTCCAGGGCCAGCTCTCCCTGTGATCCAGGCCTGGGGCTCAGCA
>LZPO01007985.1:147169-160135 GCA_001675575.1 Neotoma lepida | reverse complement strand
ATCTCATGGCCTCTCTCATACTCCACAGTCACCACACACATGTGGTACACATACACACTCAGTCTCACACATATACACATGAAATAAGTACAACTTTTAAAAAATTGGTTCAAGGAAAGATGTGTGTGTATGTATGCTGATGAATAGAAGGAAGGGAAAAGCTAAATGCAAGATAAATTGTCCTTCTTCATTCTATTTGGCAACTACCATTCTCTATGTTTGAAATGAATTCAAAATAACAGAAAAACAACTGCTAGGTGTGGTAGNACATGCCTCTTGTCCCAGCTCACAGGAGGATCAGTAGTTCAAGGCCAGCCTGGGCTAATTGAGATCCTGCTTCAAAAACACTTACAGAGGAGGTGAGGAGGGGCAATAGTAAATGTAAAATTCCCTGGCATGTAGGGATTTAGGGAGAGCCACATTTGCAAGAGAAACACTAAAAAGACAACCCCAAAACTAAAATTTATGTTCACATATTGAGTGAGGGGCATAAATGCAGCACAGTCTCTGAATATGTCATGCTAATAGCTTTGAATTTAGAGTTATGTATTTTAGATATCGAAACAACAAAATATTTGGGGGGATTTGGGGTGTGGTAGCACATGCCTGAAATCCCAGCATTTGTGAAGTAGAAGCAGACAGATTAGGAGTTCAAAGCTAGCCTTCACTATTTAGCAAGTTCAGAGCCAGCCTGAGCTACATGAGGCCCTGTGTTAGTGTTAAAACACAAAATGATGATGACTATATAATTTTACCTCAATTATAAAGTTTATATGTATGTATATATAGGTGTGTCTTGCTTTATACTATTGCTATTTTGCTATTATGTAGGGGAAATGTCAGTAAATAATCCTATAATAGTCAACTGGAGTTTTCTATTTAAATANATCCTGAAATCAATTGTTTTGTACAAGGAGGGGCCATTTTAAATTATGGTACTCACCCAAATTTATGTGTCCATGAATTCCAGCTTTTAAATACTAAGTCTTAAAACAGACATTCACCTGTGCTGTAATAATCCTGCTTCAAATGTCCTTAACTTCTCATGAATGAGTTAGTTTGCCCCGGTTGCAAACTTTTCAATGATTGCTTCATGTCCTGTGTGGACATATTACCTAAGCACTTATCCCACACCTGCAGGGAGGTGAGGTGCTAAATCCTGACACAGTCCAGACAATGACGGAAGAGTTCTTCCTCTGGGGTAGGAAAAGGAAGAATGAATTCTTACTCATTTTCACCATTCCTGTTGTGCCTTCTGGTGATGAAGAGGCATGGTGCTGAGAGTCCTGTAGGATGACGTCACTCTACAAAGGCACCTACTAAGACCCTGTGTAGCTACAGAGCTAACCAAAGGCACTGCACTCCTCTGAAAATGGATGTACCCATCCCTGTCACCTCCAGCTGTGAGATTTGGGACGAGTCACATGGCTTCCACTTCCTCATCAGCAAAGTGAAGATGTTGCACTAAGTCTCTCAACTGCAGGATGGGCCCATTACCCCTCCAAGGCAGTGTTCCAAATGGAAAGAGATGCGAGGTGCTGAGCTTTCAGAAGAAAATCTGAGACTCAGGCCTGTCCAACATGGGGAACCCTGCTCCTGCAGTGATGTGAGTGAAAGGGAATCCCAGTGTAGGTCTCGTGTGTGTGTGTGTGTGTGTGTGTGTGTGTGCGTGTGTGTGTAAACCAGAAATCAACCTCAGTGTCATTCTCAGAACATACCCCACATTGTTTTTTAAGGCAAGGTCTCTCACTTGCTAAGCTGGCTGGCCAGTTGAACCTCAGGGATCCACTTGTGTTCAGCTCCTCAAGGCTGGGATTTCAAGCATGCGCCATCATGCCTAACTTTCTTACATGCATTCTGGTTATCAAACTTGGGCACCAGATACTTTATCAACTAAGCCATATCAATCCAGCCTAGCAGGGGTCTCTTTTCAGAATCTGTCTTAGTTAGGGTTTCTGTTGCTGTGAATAAGCACCTGGGGACGAAAGCGCTGGTTTCATCTTACACTTCCAGGTCACAGTCCATCACTGAGGGCAATCAGGGCAGGGACCTGGAGGTAGGAGCTGGNGCAGAGGCCATGGAGGGGTGNTACTTACTGGTTTGTTCCCCATGGCTTGCTCAACCTGCTTTATTATAGCACCCAGAACCACCAGCCCAGAGGTGGCACTGCCNACAGTAAGCTGGTCCCTCGCACATCAATCATCAATCAAGAAAATACCCAACNGGTGTGCCCACAGACCAANCTATTGGGAGTATTTTCCCAACTGAGGTTNCCTCTTCTATAAGGACTCTATCTTGCCTATGTCAAGATGACATAAAACCAGCACGGTATCCNTATCCACAAAAAACAAACTCCAGGGTAAGGAGCGGAGGCATCCACACTCTGGGTAGCAGCAGACTGCTGAGGAATGAAGTCAGGAATGGAGACAATAAGGAGACAACACTGGGGGGATTGTACACAGCNAATATAGAGAACATGTTTAAAAGTGAAGGAGAAAATCTAGAACAATCCTCTGTCTAGTTCCTGGACCAGATTGCCAGTTTTGTCCTTGTTTTCTATCAGCCAAATGACTTGCAGAATAATTCCTCAGTTGTGAACACTCAAGCTGTATTTCCGNTTTCCACTGCCACACTGATAAAACCATACGAATGTAAATAAAAAATGTACAAAGCAATTGGCCATATTTAGGCCTTCTTTAGGGTAGGTTCTCAGATACAGCAAGATTTGANGGAAGGATTCGTGTACCTATACNCATGTACCAACACACACAGCCCATACATATGCGTATGCAGCTACTTAAAACCCAACAGCTTTCTTAAGAGGTTAAAGGAAATTTCACTGCCACCAACAGCATGAAGACATCCCACCACTCACATCAGATCATATTTTTTCTCTTGGGCTGCGTACAGACTGTTACCACCCCTGCTGCCTCCTCCTCACCATCCGTTTCCNTCATGGTGAGCCAATGATCCCTAATGTGCCTCACACCGAGTCCCCAGAGGACGATTCCAGGCAATTCCAAGTGTCCCTGTAAGTCCCCTTATTCATTAAGAATCCCTGTTGTTGTCCTTTGGTACCTTAAGAAATGNGATTGAAGTCCCAGCCGTGGAAGCCGAGTGCTCTGAGATTCAAGAGAAAGCTAGAGCTGCATAGAAAATTGGGGAGACAATCACAACCCTTTTCCTAGAGAAAAAAAGCCGCGCAAGTAGGTCTCTACTACTTCTTTTAGACTGAGCCCTCTTCCTGTCGGCAACTTTTAAACAAAGTTGAAAAGTAAACAACAACAACAAAAAGAGCATCGACAACACAAGTCCTTTGCTTACATTTTGCCATTTGTTGTTTTTGTTGTGTTTTGTTTGGGGCTTTTGTGGGCTGTAGAGAACCAAGCAGAGATTTCACTTTTAAACAGAAGCTGTGCGGTCCTCAGGGAAACACAGGCCCCCGGGCTCCATGCTGGCATAGTTACCTCTAGNAAATCCTTCCCGGTTAATCAGGTTTCACGATGGCTTGTGCCTGTAAACCCAGAGAGTAAAGCCCTTTTTGGAACTTGTCCACAGACTCTCCAGACTGGCTGTGCTGTCCCTACTAGAAAAATTCCTGCCAAAAGTCCTTGAGTAGCCAGCCCCTCTTTGGTTGTTATGGCAATAGAGTGCTTTAGTTTCTAGATCTTTCTTTAAAAGGAAAATACCCAGACCAGGTGAGATGGCTCAGCAGGTAAGGGCTCTTGCTGCCAGACCTGAAGACCTGAGTTTGATCCCTGAAATCTACTTGTTAGAAAGAGAGAACCAACTCCCTCAAGTTGTCCTCTGATCTACACACACACACACACACACACACACACACACACCATGGCACATATATTAAATAAATGTGATTTTTTTTAAAGAAAAAAACTGGTATCTCTACCCCCCCCCCTCAAATGCTGCAATTGATGGCAAATTCTAATACTTCTCGTATCATCAAGATGAGTGACCCTCATCCCAGGGTTCTAAAAACCCCCAGTGAATTTTCCTATAGGTGCCACAGACTCCCTGAAACGATATGCTAAATTCTGTTTAGGGGCAGTTTTCTGAGAAGAGAGGCTGTGCTGGCTAGTTTGATGTCAACTTGACNCAAGCTATAGACATCTAAGAGGAGGAAACCTCAATTAAGAAAATGCCTCCAGCCAGGTGGTGGTGGTGCGTGCCTTTAATCTGAGCACTAGAGAAGCAGAGGNAGGTGGNNCTCTGTGAGTTCAAGGCCAATCTGGTCTAGAGANTGAGTTCCAGGACAGCCAAAGCTGTTTACACAGAGAAACCCTGTCTTAAAAAAATCAAAGGAGGAAAGGGGGAAAAAAAGGCAGGCTGAACAAGCCATGGTGAGCAAGCCAGTAAGCAGCATCCTTCCATGGCCTCTGCATCAGCTCCTGCCCCCAGGTTCCTGCCCTGTTTGATTTCCTGCCCTGACTTCCTGACTTCCTTCAGTGATAGATTACAAAGCAAACCTGTCCCTCCCCAACTTGCTTTTGGCCGTGGTGTTTCATCATATCAATAGTAACCCTGACTAAAACAGAAGCCAAAGCTGCCAAGACTCAGAGGAACTCAGAACCCTCCCAGAGGACACATGCAACCTCCACCTCTACCACACACTCTGCACAGCCCCAGCCACATACAGGGCCCATGTGCAAGCAGATTTTAAAATATGAATGGTTATTAGATCAGTTCAGAGAACAGTGGCTGTGTAAAAGGTCTCACAAATACAGGTTAATCACACAGTAAAACTGTGACAGAGTGCTTTTGTTNTTAAGTCAAGAGTGGACTGTGCTATTGGCCAGACAACACACTTTGTAAGCATTTGGGATGGAGGAGACATCATACAATCTTTTCATCTGTATCTTCTCATTCCATTGTGACAGAAGACAATGCAATATGCACAGAGAAGCTACAGGAAGTTGTCTTGACTGATACGTAGTAAGAAAGTGAAAACAAAGCACAGGGCCTGTCTATCAGATGGCCAGCAGCCACAAAGGGTCTTGAAGGCTCCCAGGAGACAGTAGACCCCTGTGTCCTGATGCTCGCCCTCTCTCCCTCCTGTCTCTTATACACATCTAGATGTGTATAAGCTCTCTCTCCCTCTCTCTCTCACACACACACACACACACACACACATTTTTCCTGCTCAAAGCCTTCCTGGAAGAGCTGGAAGGATAGTTGGGCTCTTCACAAGAGGAACTAAAAGGCATCCTAGCTGCAGCCTGGCAGGGCACCAGCCCTTTTTATTATGGGGCACACAATGACACATTCCTTCACCACTGAGCTCAGCAGTATGTCTCAAATGTGAAGAGGAAGGAAGCCAGCCATCCAGGCTAAGGGGTCGCCGAGGGGATCCCTGGGCATATTATTTGACCCCTGGTTTCTTATGTCCCTCTGCTTTTTGCTCAACAGGATAATAGCTACCGTGGCTCAGTTCATGCTTCCTCTCTAGAGCAAGAAAAAAAAAATGATGGTAAATTCTCTCTTGAGAAGAGGGGGAGAGGGAGGGGAGGGATAGCAGGGAGGAAGGGAGGGGGTGGAAGTGTCAGGCACAGGCTGTAATCCATTAAGCAGCATCAAGTAAATCCACACACAAATCTAGTCGCAACTGGCCATCATTAATCTGCTGACGACAGGACCGATGTAAGGAAACCCACGCTATCTGGAGAGACAGCCACGGCGAACAGAACAGGGTGCATGAAATGAGCTCCTGTCCCCAGGAGACTGAAGCCAGCATTTTCTGATTATTAGATTAAGCCCAAGAAAATGTCTTAATGCTATCCATACGGGCACTTTCAGCTCCCTTCTTATTCCCTGGTGCTTTGAGAGACACATATATGCGCAAGAGGCATCATGAGAGCTCAAGTCACTTAAACGAAATGGGTTTAACTCAGATTCAGACAAGGGAACAAAGGCTGCCTCTTTTCCAGAGCTGATGAAATAGATGCACCCCTGCCCCCTACAAGAGCAGAGATCTATATAGGAACATCAAAGAGAACTGAACTGAAAGCTCTCTGAGAAACTACACCTACAAAAGAGGTTCTGTGGAGAAAGGCGGCCAAGAGAAGTCTCCCCCTATAGAACTTCTAAGACACAACCCACCCAGAACCTGCACCACAGTTGGAGTTTTACCCATCTTCTGCATTTCCTATGGGACACAAAAACATTTCAGGAGGGAGAGTTCTCACATCCACAGACGTTCCTAAGACTGACCCCAATGTCATGCACTATGACTCTAGCACATTAAGCTACAGCTCATGTAAGGTCTTCCTGATTAGAAGTAAATACAGTGGACCCAAGCAATGCAAAGCACAAAGGTAGTGTTGAATGAAGTAAACATCTTGAGTATAACAGGTCTCAAAAGGACAAGAGATGAACCTGGAGGAGGATAGGACCACCCTCTGTAAAATGAGGTATGCAAGAATCTCCACCCCATAGATGAGATTAGCTGTCCCAGAAATGTACTGGAAGCATCCTGTTCAGAATGCACTTGGCAGAGGTGATGAGCAGATCTGCTATTACAGGGCATCATCAGGAAGCAGTCAACTTAAGACACAGCTGAGAGGACCAGTCCTCAAAGTGACATCTGCAAAGGAAGATGGTCAAACTGTGGCCTGCCAATTCCCAGCTTCTACAGAAGGCAATACAGGTGTGAGAGCAGAACCCAAGTTTCAAGGTCACGGGCTCAGCCTTCCAGAAGGCTGACCCTAGATCTTAAAGGAGACATTTCTGGACATGGGGTGAGTTATCTAGCAACAGCAGGTAGAAAGGCGTCCGGTTAAGACCAATTCCAAAGTATTGTTCCTTTCAGTCAGTCTTCCACTTTTCCTGTCTGAAGACGACTCCAAGAGAAGCACCCTGTGCAGACACTAGAACAAGTCTCAGAATTTAAAACCTGCATACTTGCCAGTATGATTTGATGAACCCAAATACTTGGTAACAAGTTGATTTTATTGTTGTTTTGTTGTTAGAGTTTTTTTTTAATTTTATGTGTATGAGTGTTTTGTTTGCATGTATATCAGAGCACCACTTGCATGACTGATGCTTACAGAGGCCAAAAGAGGAGGTCAGATCCCCTAGAACAGGAGTTATAGATGGTTGTGAGCCACCATGTGGGTGCTGGGAACCAAATCTGGGTCCTCTGCAAGTGCACTTAACAGCTGAGCCATCCCTCCAGCCCCAAACCTTCTTCAGAGACTGGCTCATTCTGGAGAAGAAGAAAAAAAAAAAAACCTACATTTAGAACTCACTGTTGTGGAATATTAGTTGAAGATGTGTTACATTCATTTATGCTGTGGAATATTTGCTTGATGATGCGAAGATGTGTTGCATTTGTTTAACTCTGTGAAGCTGTGTTACTTTGCCTGCCTAAAACACCTGGTGGGTCTACTAAAGAGCTGAACCAGCCAATAGCTAGAAAGGAGCAGGCTGAGCAGGGCTGCTAGGCAGAGAAAATAAACAGGAAGAGAAGAGGAGTAGAAAGAGAGGTGCAAGAAAAGGAGAAGGAGAGGAGGATGCCAGGGGCCAGCCACCCAGCCACCCAGCCACCCAGCCACGCAGCCACGCAGCCACACAGCCACACAGCCACACAGCCAGATACAGAATAATAAGGAAAGAAAGGATCTACAGAAATAGAGAAAGGCAAATTCCCAGAGGCAAAAGGTAGATGGGATAATTTAAGAAAAGCTGGCTAGAAATAAGCCAAGCTAAGGCTGGGCATTCATTAGAAAGAACACGTCTTATGTGTGGTTATTTGGGAGCTGGGTGGTGAGTTCCACAAAGAACAAAGAGTTAAAAAAAAAAAAGAAAGAAACAGCTCACTCTCTCCTTATGCCCAGCACTGCCCACCCTCACTTCCCACCCAAGTGCAACGTTTTAGACCTGTTACTCTATCAGCTTCCAAACTGCCTGCAGCCTCTTACTGAAGTGCTTCTCAACCTGAGTGTTAGGCTCACTCGGAAGATCCCGTAAAATGCACATTTGACTCAGTGGGTCAGTGTTTCTGACAAGTCCTCTATGACACTTTATGCTGGTCTAGAAGCCACACTCTAAGATAAAGCTCTAACCACTTCAAATGACATTTNCAGACAATTTGTCTTCCTAGGGCNCCTTTCATANACACATGCAATGGTTCCCACAATGGGTATCCCAAAATCCAAATCGCTCATTGATACGTGTCCTTTTTATTAATATTGCAACTGAGGTTCTGAGGGCTGAAGCCATTTGCCTCACATCATGCAGCCAGCAAAATATTTATACTCAGAAAGCACCTACCAAATTTAGAGTCACATTAAACTGCTTCAGTGCACTTAACTCTATCTGAGATTACCTTAATCATTTTATTTATATTATTATAATTTGTCTCTTTCCTCTCCTTCTACCCATACCTCTAACATTGAGGCTAGCTTGTAATTCTCCGAACTAACAAGGGTTACTTCTGTCTTCTTCACTGTTACNTCCCAGATGTNACTCAGAACAATGTCCAGCTCATAGGAGGCATTGGATAATATCTACTGAATGAAAAAGTAAATGCTAACAAATGAAATATATTGTTGCTTCTTCTATAAAGAGATAGACCAAGAAATGAACCATCCTGGAAGCTGGGGTTAAGTCATAAGTATGAGCCACTGGTGTTGTGGAATAATCTTTCTGTACACTGTGAAGATGTGTCACTCTGATTGGTTTAATAAAAAGCTGAACAGCCAATAACTAGGTAGGATTTGGGGAGCAGAGAGGACACTGGGAAGAAGAAGGCAGAGACTNCAGAAGACACAGAGCAAGCAGGATGGGCAATAAGAAGATGAGGTAATAAAGCCATGAGGCAGAGANTAAATTAATAGAAATGGGTTAATTTAAGTTATAAGAACTAGTTAGAAACAAGGCTAAGCTATCAGTCGAGCTTTCATAACNAAGTCTCCNNGNTGTTTCTTATGAGCTGGNNGCCCAAAGAAAAATCNGTCTACACACNGGTTTCTGAGAAGCAACTCAGAACACTACAGCATAGACACAGATTAGCAGGAGACAAATGTACAGAAGATGCCAACCCATCTATTAAGGTTTGGNTGCAAAATATCCCNACAGGTTTATGCATTTGAATAGCTGGACCCTGCTGGGGGGCNGCTTNGGAGNTATGGTATNTTTAGGAGATGGGGTACAGCTGGAAGAAGTGAGTTGNTNTGGGGNAGGACACTGAGGTTTATAGCCNGGTCCCCTTTCATGTCTTGTCTCTGCTTCCTGACCCACTGAGATAAGAAGNGATGGCAAGTCGCAGCCATACTCTCCTGTGCCTGTGGAACCATCTGCAGCCATGCCTTCTTCACCATGATGGAATAAATCTCCTCAAACTGTGACCAAAATAAATTCTTCCTTTCCTAATTTGCTTCTTGTCAGGTGCTGGATCACAGCAACAAGAAAATTAACCAATATACCTCCTCATCAACACCTTCCACCCATTCTAGGGGAGAGGCCTTAGACAGACAAGACAATTAAAGCACACTTAAAAAATGGAACTACAAATAAATAGGGTGAATTAGATAAAGTTGCAAAACAAAAACAAAACAAATGAGAAAACCNNTGGGCTGGGTGAGTGGAGACAGATGAGATGAGGTCTTAGCAGGAGAGCTGTTGAAGGAGTGATTGAGTGACTGACCACGTGAATGCATCTAACTCCCAAGATTAATACAGAGTATAAGGATGTCTTTATGTCAAGCTGGTGGCATAAAGTTCCCAACAATCAGCCAAACAATAAAAAGTCTAGGTGTTGGTGTGAGTGAAGATATTTATGCATGTGATTAGGAGCCCTTGTCAATGGATGTAGAGGGAGATTCTCCTGGGTGATCTGGAGGGAGTGATTGAGTCAGAAGACCTGCAGAGCAGAATGGGCACCCCCTGAAGGAACTCTGCCTATGGACAGCAACTTTGCCTTTCTGATCCATGTTCCCACATGATGCACTGTCCTGTGACTTGTCTAACAACTCCCACAATAATATAAGCCAGCTCCCTTCTANAAATCTCTCCATAGACATTGCCTAGTAGTCCATTTCTCTAGTTGAACCTTGACTGATGTGCCAGCTAAGCAGGATGATTGTGTCCTGCTGAAGAACAGCATGGCCTCTTCCACCACCTGCATCCATAATGAAAGCCACCACAGTCCTCCCCTTCAAACTGTTTGTGTATNTGTAAACACCATGCCACCTTAAANGAGGGCTACAGATTAGAAAACAAAGCCACATTTACCATCCCATCACTTGCAACTAGGGACAGGTATTCTATTGTGGCTGTCCTGCCCCCTAAGATGAGAAGGGTGCATAGGCAGAAGAAAAGACCCTCCCAGACAGCCTAAGTCNCACACTACACCACATCCCACCGACAGGACTCCACTGAGCACCCAGCCTCATTTCTGCACTTGAGATGTGGATGTCCTGCCAACTGAGTCATGCTTGGCCACCTGCCAGTCCTTCTCCTTCAGAAGCAACTGTGCTCACTACAGGAACCAAGATCACCCACCATAGGCCTGCTGCCAGTCCCAAATGTCACCTCCCCCAAGGCCTTCAAGAGGAGAGGAGTATGTGTGCTCTCATCCTTGTCTCTGGTTGCCAAGATCCTGTCAACTTGCTTCTTTCAGTGGCTTCTGTGCCCCCATCCTCTTCTTGACACACTTTGGGCCCAGCATGCCCACGCAAAGATGGAACACAGAACAGGCTCTGAGGACAACATGGTAGAACCTTCAGGATGCTTCACACACACACACACCCCGGAGTCCTATATCATTTCATTANAGTATAGAAACTCACTCCATAGTTTTATTAAAGATGCAAACAATGTAGGCAGAAGGCAGAATGAGAGCTAATCTTCACTGTCACCTTGAATAGATTCAGAATCACCTGGGAGACACACCTCTGGGCTTATCTGTGGGATGTTTCCAAGAAGGTTTAACTGAAGAGGGAAAGCTACCCTGAATGTGGGTGGTGCTATCCCACAGACNGGGATCCTAGGCTGAGTAGAAAAGGGGGAAGAAGAAAATAAGCTGAGCACCAGCATTCAACTCCCCCTGCTTTATAACTAGAGACACAAAGTGACCAGATGACTAGCATCCGTACCACTACCATCATGGATGTACCCTCAAACACGAGCCAAAATAAATCCTTAAGTTTATTTTTCTCATGTATTTTGTCACAGCAAAGGAAAGGTAACTAATACAGAGGACTACTGGTCTACCCCTGACCTATTTACAACACTAACCCATGCAGTCTATGGTATAAATACACCTGTACTCAAGGGACTACTTAGACAAATGATTTGACTTAAATAGCAAATGTAACAGGTAAAACCTACATGTCTTTTTCATACAGGACAGCNTTAGCACACTACTGACAAAACTACTCAATAGACTTTAGGATGTCTATCTTTTAAATGTATATCTATATCAGGATGTCTTATATCTCAAGCTCTAAGGAAAGAAAATCTTTCTAAAAGTCTATACGTATCACTGATGTTAAAAGCCCAAGCAGAGACCATCTTGAGATAGGGACAGCCCCTCCGGGAGTCACTGTTCTAAATGCCCCCACATGTTTAGACATACATCAACTGGAGACGAAGAGGACTGGAAGAAGTGGCCTGGACTGTGCAGTCAAACCCAGCGACACACTCTCACACCTTCCACCAGAAGCTCCTGAGATGGTAACTCAAGCCTTCCCTTCTGAGGTTTTACTGGCACCCAGGCACTGCACAGTACTTCTGTTAGCCACACCAAGAAAAGGTTCTGAAGTAGACTACCACTGGTTCCCAACCACCAGTGAGGCAGGNGGGCTCCTTAAGGAGGCAGCTCTAAGAAGTGCAGTTACTGACTANCACTTAGGTGGAAAATCTAGAGCTACCTTAAATAAGATACTACAATAAATAATAGAGACCCCAGAGTAATTCAGGGCCCCCTAACTGCAGGACAGTGAGAAGAGTCGGGACACAAGGAAATTCCAACATGAATTGCCACACCAAAAGGGTCATCATTTGGGATCTTCCATGAATCTTTACTACCAACCATGTCTACTGCCTATAGACGGATGCCAATAAGGCCTTGGGCAATAAGCTCCCAGGCCTGCAGGATGGAAGACTCTAGAGATCAACTGATCCAAGTTCTCCTCCAAGTCCAGTCAGGTTTGACTCATCCTGACAAGAAAGAGGGCAACTTCTCGACAACCATGAGGGAACATGGCAGCATCCAAAAACTCTGCGTCCATTTTCGTCCAGCAACATCAGCCTCCTACTTGGCAGGCATCAGCCTCTCTGTACCTCATGCATCAAGGAAGCCTCCAACTGCAACAGCTTTCTGGCAACCATGTCACTCTGTTGACACTGCTCTCCCTTGATGTCATTTAAGACCCTAAAACAGTTTTCACACTTGCAAGTAAAGCCAGATCTCCACTGTTCATACCGTCCTATTAATTTTGAGACTAGAGGCCCAAAAGTCTTAAAATAAAAAATAAATAAATAAATAAATAAATAAATAAATAAATAAATAAATAGATTTTAAAAAGTCGTTCTTGTGGGATGGAGTGAGTCCCGTCATAGGTCAATGGGCTCTCCTCCATTGTCAAAGGTGGCACTCCTCACCACAGCTATGGCTAATCACAGGGACCCCCTGCAGATCTCCCCTCAGTACTGAACAGACAACCCTGACTCCAATAGCTTTGCCTTCTCCCCTGTACTCTCTTCCCAAACACGCCACACCAGTTCCCACTACAAAGCCTCTTCCCNCTTGGTCNCTCTGTCTAGAACATTCAAGTTTAATTTAAAGGAGCCCCCAGCCAGCCAGAAGGATCAGCCCCAGTCGTATACCTTGAACACCTCGTGTTATATGGCCCAGTTTTGTTTTTTTTTTATATGCAGAGTACTTTATTTTTTTATTATTATTAAAACATTNGATGTACAACTGCAGGAGAGATAATATACAGATAG
>LZPO01007985.1:132070-142255 GCA_001675575.1 Neotoma lepida | reverse complement strand
GTGCTAGGGATTGGACTCAAGGCCGTAAGGCATGCTTGGTGAGCACTCCAGCCCCCCACTGTTTCTAAGAAATGCCATCTCTGTATGATCTGAATCACTCTGAGTCAAGTTGAGTATCTTTTCATATTGTTATGATCCATTCATGATAATAATGATCCATGTTTTTAGGTTTTTATATCTTTATTCTGTATGTGTGTGTGTGTGTATCTGTACACACACCATGCCAAGGAACACCTGTGAAGATCAGATGACAACTTGTGGGAGTCCGTTCTCTCCTTCCTTTGGATCCTAGGCATGGGACTCAGGTAACCAGGCTTGGAAGCAAGTGCCTTTACCCACTGGGCTGGTCCTCATGTTTCTAGTTTTAACCTCTAGGGTGTGTAGCTCAANGGTCTAAGCAAAGGGAACACAAACATGCACGTGGAACATGAAAATGAGAAGCATTTCAGGAGGCTTCATGGTGAAGTCACAAAATCCCAGGAGAGAAGAGTGACGCCAATAGTAAGAAAAAAAAAATCAAACGTCTTCAAAGATTGTAGAGACCAAAACTGTAAGGCACCTAAAAACAATCTAACTAAAAGCATATAAAAATACAATCAAGAAGACTGGTAGCACCCACNTCTAATGCTGAACATTCAAAAGGAAGGGGCAGGTGGATCCCTGTGAGTTTGAGAACAGCCTGATCTACACAGCAAAATCCAGGCCAGTCAGGACTACATACTGAGACCCTGCCTAAAAACAAATCAATTAAGAAATGATACAGGTCAAGAAAAGACAGAAGACTCAATTGAGAGACAGAGACAGACAGGCAGAACAATTTACATTAAAAGAAAAATAAAACTAATGACCAATAAACGTAAGAACAAATGCTTCCAGTAACTGACAATTAGGAAATTGTTTTTAGGTATTTTACATCAAGCATATTGGCAAAAAAAATGTCAGGGATAAAAAGCCAAATGATAGCACGGGTCTGGCACAAAGCAGCAGAGATACATATCCCATCAACTTGTATTCCTCCAATAATCACACAAGCAGAGGAAGTGGAGGATGTGCCCATTCTACCCCCAGTTCTATGCCTAACAACTTACAATGGTGCTCAAGAAGACGCAGGGATTTAAATAAGAATGTTTACTGTGGCGTTCTATATAATGAAAAACTGAAAATAACCTAAACCTGTCATAGGAAAATGCATAAATTATGGTATGTCCATACAACAGAATGCTACTTAGCAGTAAAAACAAATGAATTAAAGATACAAAGCTAAACCTCAAAAACACACTGTTGGGGACTTGGGAGATAGTTAGTCGGCACAGCACNTGCTGTGCAAGCACAAGGACCTGAGTTCAAATCCCAGCACTCATGCAAAAACTAAGTGTGGTGGTGTGTATCTTTAACCCCAGTGCTGGGTTAGGGTAGAGACATGCAGAGCCCCAGAGCTCATGACCAGCCAGACTAGGAGAATCATGGAGGTCAAGGTTGGGTAAGAGACCCTGAAATAGAGAAAAACACACAATAGAGGAAGACAGCCAATGTTGACCTCTAGTCTACACACACACACACACACACACACACACACACATACACACGCACACACACACACATACATGTACACACACACACACACAAACACATCCATACACCACACAAGTACCAAAAAAACAGAGTAAGGAAAGAAGATGTGAAAGAGTTGGTATGGTATTAAATCATTAAAGAAGGCAAACAAGCTTCTTGAGTCAGAGTCTCAACATGTAGCACAGGCTAGCCTCAAATTCACATATCTGCCTGTCTCAGAGAGCTGGGATTGAAGGAACACGTCATCACACCAAATCCACATACATTTTTTTTTCAAAATGATAAACAGAAGAATAAAACAATAACTTGAAGACNGTGGTTACTTCCAAGGAAAAAGATAAAGAATGAAAAGAAAATGAATATACAGGGACTTAAATTATGTGTGTTCTCTTCTAGGTGTGTAATTTCTTCTTGTTTGGTTGGTTTTGTTTGTTGAGATAAAGTCTACTATTTAGCCCTCCCTGCCTAGCCTGTAATTCACTATTTAGACCAGACTGGCCTCAAACTCANAGAGATTCACTTGGCCTCAGCCTCTTGAGTGCTGGGATTAAAGGTCTGCATCACATGTCCACGTGTTTGTAGTTTTATCTATAATATATGCCTAAAATACTCCCTAATATGAAAAAGTTAAGTTCATGCCAAGAGTCCTGATTGCTGTTCTAACTGACAAAGCTCTACAGAAGACACTAGTTCACAGTATAGGAGAAATCATCTAACAGTGAAAGCCATCTCTACATAAAATGTCCTGCCATGGAAAATGAGGATTCTGTCATTCATTCTTGGAGTTACACAAGTAGAAAGTAGATGCTGAGGAGGGAAGGCCCATTATGTCTCCATTGACAATTATATCTTCCTACTAGGTACAGTGGTGCACACCTGTAACCCTACCATCCAGAGGGCCAAGGCAGGAGGCCATGAGCTTGAGGCTACCTTGGGTTACAGAACAAGACTTTGTCTCAAAACAGTCAGCTCCCTGCAAAAAATCAATTACATCTCTAATATGCNGTCTCCTCTTTGCAGCCCTTGATTAACACTGCTGACTAATGAAAATTTTAAATCACTAATTGTTTCTTTAAACACCAGCAAAAGAAAACTAAAATGAGTGAAAGGATGAGTTAAAGATATCCTGAAAACTTAACTAACAATTAAGAATACTAATTGCCATTCTCCAACAAAGATTAAAGAGAAGGAAAAGAAAGACAATGGAATTAGAANGAAAGAAAGAAAGCAGCATTAGCCACAATGAAGAGAAACCATCCACACTGGACTCCAAGACTATTCCAATAAATCCCATAAGACAACTAGCCGTTGAGAGTGCTTTTTAAACTAGGTGTGGCAGTCCACACCTGTAACCCCAGCANTTGGAAGATGGAGGCAGAAAGATCAGGAGTTCAAGGTTGTCCTTAGCTATATAGCAAGTTTGAGGCCAGCAGGCACTACCTGCTAGCCTTTAAAAAGAGGAGGGGGGAGCCGGGCGGTGGTGGCGCATGCCTTTAATTCCAGCACTTGGGAGGCAGAGGCAGGCGGATCTCTGTAAGTTCAAGGCCAGCCTGGGCTACCGAGTGAGTTCCAGGAAAGGCACCAAAGCTACATAAAGAAACCCTGTCTCGAAAAATAAAAAATAAAATAAAATAAAAATAAAAAGAGGAAGCGAGTGGGAAGCAGAGGAAGAAGAGAAGAAGGAGGGGTGTTTTGGTTAACATATTATTTAACTCTCATAAAAATCTTGTGAGGCACATTTGATTACTCTGTTCCATCAATGAAGAAGCTGAAGCTGATGCTCAGTAGCCTGCCTACCATGCATGAGGTGCTGGGTTCAATTCCCTGTGCCTCAAAATAAATGAAAGGAAGGAGAAGAAATTAAAGATGGAAAGGTGATTTGCCTGGATTCTGAACACAGGTCTCCAGGTGCTAAAATTCTCCATCTTCCAAAGTCACCCATGCACAAGGATACAAGAAATCCCACTTACAGATGTCTTAACAGTCTAAAATGGTCCCCACAGCATTTGACAAGGATAGGACAAAGGACAATTTAGAGGTCTAAATTAACCATCCATCATTACGTTCTTACCNCATCTCCCAACTTTCTCTTCCAATGCCAGATCATATCTGCACATCNCCCACACATCTTAGCTTCAGATGCTCTAACTATGGACTTTGTGTTCTGACAGACATTTGTTCCTTACAGTTCTGCAGGCCAGAAAGCCCAAGACAAAGATGCCAGCAGATTGAGTCTCTAGCAAAGGCTCTTCCTACCTGTAGACACTCACCCGCTCACTATATCCTTACAGCTCTACTTGTAGGACCTGATTATCTATCAAAAGTTCTACCTTAATGCCATGCCATCCAACTAGAGATCAATGCTTTAATATATGGAACTTGTAGTACACAAGCATTCAGTCCATAGCACCTTGTATTTGTCATTAATCAAGTCTTTTCCTGAAGAAGTTGAATGCCCCAGCTCTAGGGTTGTTATCAAGTGCTTGCACTGGAATATGTAAAACAAGGTTACATCAGACTCATGTTCATGACACAAGACACCTGTAGAAATTCCACAGGGAACATGAATGGAATGAACGTGTATAAGCTGCTGCAGCAACTGGATGACATGCCTGCAAGGTGTAAGAGTGCCACATGGCTACCTAGTACTAGATTTAGAGCTGGAATGAATGAAATAGTTGGCTCACACTTTTGACACCTGAACTTCAATTTGGAAGGGACCATGGACGAGACAAGGGAAAGTATGCATCTTCTCTGCTCAATCCTAAGGCAACTGTGTGATCTTGGATAAATGACCAAATTCATTTTCACTATTTGAAGCTGGGGCTTCACATAGCACAAAGCAAAAGAAAGGAAATGGCCTCTAAATGTCCAAGAATCTACCGCATGTCCACCTCCCAGCCAGGTCAAGGCCAGATGTCGNTAGACCCAGCTCAGACACTCAACAGATGTGTACTAAACCCTCCATCCATCACNGAGACTATGTTTATGGTTGGCCTTATCAAGCATGATTAGGTGGTGGCTCTCTAATTCTGTTTTATGGGTTTTGTGGATTACAGGGTAAGAATAAATCAAGCAAGAGTTTGCCTGACTAGGCACTCANCACCAATATTTAAATGAGGCCTGAATCTGTAGAACACACANGTCAGCTCTCTACCAATCCATCTGTTGTTTTGATGGAAGACTAAAGAGTGCATGGACTTGGGAGTATGGGGCAGAAGGGTCGANAACCAACCCATTGATAGTGCCATGAAGACNACTCCATCTGACAGCCATAGTTACTTCCAAAGTGAGTCAAGAGAATGCAAAGTCTCTCTCNNNCAGTCCTACCCATCAGCTCAGTCTCTGATATGATATGAACTTAACAGGCCACAAGGGAAGCCAGGAAGGTTACAGATGAGCACTTTACATACCCTAAATTCCTAACAAGCCACAATGGGGCTTCCTGAAGGAATTTTAGAATCCATCTTCTTGGTCACCATCATCAGAAACACAAGTCTCAAAGGACAGAAAACTATACTGTGATCTCTGTTAACATTGATTTATTAATTCCTTTGTAATGCTTCTTAATTGTTTTTTAAGAATGTCCATGGTATCTCCTCCATTACTCTGTATATAGCCCAAAGGAGATATCAAATGCTGAATACATGCAAACCTAGTTAAGCAGAAGAAAATGCATTCTTTTCCCACCTATTGCATGGAGAAGTCAGAAAGGTCCACAGGACATCCTAACACTGCCTGATTCCATATCTGCACCCCATGGACCTTGAAGATAACCCTATCTTCTTCAAGGTTACTGATAAGTTTTTTTTTACAGCCCAATAAGCCTCTCCACTGACACAGCAATCTGGATCAGACTAAACTAGGAAAGGCCAGGTTTAATGGGCAAACATTCCCAGGTGATTCCCCAGGCCCTCAGAGAGGAGACCNGGATGAGAGACNGGAGGAACTACTCATCTGTTTTCTGGGATGCCACTTAAATACCCAGAGGGAGTGGTCTTGAGCCTCTCTGGCGGAGGAGCTGTGTTTGGCGGGCTTTGAAGGGACAGGTTCAGCATAGCCTGCATTCCAAGGCAGTGTGCATGGGCTGTGCATGGGCTGTGCAGGCAGAGCGAGGTGTAGGTGGCGCTGGGGCGGAGCCCGAGCCATGCAGGAAGCAGGGCCAGCGATAGGGCACCAGGCTGGAGCACGGCCCAGTAGCTGCGTCCAGAAGTGGACCCCCTGGGTAGGAAGTGGCACCACCAGCCAACGGACATTGCGTGGCAGCTGGGGGCTGCCCGTGTAGAGCAGGACGCCAGGGGTTGAGGTGGAGCTTCACCAAACAGTCCAAACAGTTACATCATAGCACCCAGCGTGGGACCTGGTTTGCCACAGTACTCAGAAAGCACTGGTGTAGCAGTAGGTTTTCTTAGGTCCCACCTGGCTCTGTGGTCGATGGCCACTTATAAAATAATCATTCAGAGACTTAATATTATTTACAAACTGTATGGCCTATGGCAGGCCTCTTGCTAGCTAGCTCTTAAATCTTAAATCAACCCATTTCTATTAATCTATGTTTTGCCACGTGTTCCNTGGCTTTACCAATGGTCTGCTGGCCTGTTGCTCCTTGGGCAGCAGGCTGGTATCTCCTCTTCCTCTGCCTTTCTTCTCTTTCCTATCTCTCTCCTTGGATTTCCCACCTGCTTCTAAGCTGCCTTGTCACAGGCCAAAGCAGCTTATTTATTAACCAATGGGAATGACATATATTCCCAGCACATCGGTTNCATGAATGAAATTCTCTTCCAATCTAACATACTCCTATGTATTCTCTGCTCAGAGATGAGGGTTAATTTTACCAAGGCCATTTCTGCACAGCAGCATGTACTCTATCAGAAGCTCTGGAGTCCAGGTTTCATTAGCTAAGGGATGCTATAATATTTAGCAGCTAAAACTTAGTTCTAGCCACAGGTGAAAAATGACCATTGTTTTAAATAAAGTCTTAGTTACTTTTCTATTGCTGTGACAAAACACCATAGCAGCTTATAAAAGAAAGTGCTTAATTTGGGCTTGTGGTTTCAGAGGGCTAGAGTCCATGATAGTGGAGCAAAAGTATGGCAGTAGCAACAGCTGAGAACTCACATCTTGATCCACAAGTGGGAGGCAGAGAAAGAGAATGAGAATAATGCAAATCTTTTGAAACTTCAAAGCCTGTCCCCAGTGACACACTTCCTCCAACAAGGCCACACCTCCTAATCCTTCCCAAATACTTCTATTAAGTGGGGACCAAGTATTCAAACATATAAGCCTATGGGGCCATTCTCATTCAAAACCACCATAGGAACTGGAGATCAAACACAGTCCAAGTATCAGAAAATTTGCAAAAGAAAAGATATTAATATAGGGGGAGGGAAACAAAAGAGGAGAAAAAGCAATAGAACACANGCCCAATAATTAGTGAAATCATTTTCTCTAATGGTAAATAAACTTCTCTTCTGGTCTTCCCTCTCATTTGATGTCTCTACTATGGTCACGAAGCTGAATAAAGAATGCACTGCAGAGTATAGAAGAGGGATTAATACTCAAATCCTCCTTACCATGTTATGTGGAAAGCCCCCCCACTCTCTTTCCTCTCAGACTTTATATCATATAATTTAATACTCAATAATGCATGCATGGTCAGTGACTTTGTTCATCTCTTCCTTTTTCCAAAAAAAAAAAATTCAGTCAGTCACATATATACTGAATGCAAAGCATGCATTAGGCATTGACACACAAATATGAATTATTATCTTCTTGGTCATCTTTCTTTACTATCCTCTTGACCATGGAAACAAGACCACTGGGAAAGAATGGGTGTTGACAGGCATAAGATCAATTCATTAAGTCAACTGTCCTGAACCATTAATCAATAAGAACTCCTGTCTTGGAGATGTCACCAATCCCACGTTTGCCACCTGGTGGAGTGAAAAGTTCTCTGGTACTCNCTCAGCCATGAACAAGTTGTGAGACTGCTTGGGAAACTCACCATTCTACTCCATAATTACTCCACACAAACACCAAATTATGTACGCCTCTATTTTAAGTAAACCCACTATTTGAAGCACTGAACTTCTTAAAACAAAAGAGTGAATACCCTCCAATTTACTCTACACAAGCACTCTTCTCTCTACAATGGTCTGCTTAGCAACTACTCAACAAGAAGGCTGGGGTCTGAGAGGCTGGCTGAAGAGCCCATCCCACCGCCTACTACATCTGCAGCCCTGGACAAGATGCTTTCACCTCTCTCTGCCCAAGTCCCCTCATCTATAAATAATGGAGTTGACTCAGAACCTGAATCTTAGAATAAGACTCTGAAGTCTCCCCCTCCCCGCCCTCTTCAACTTTATTCTCTCTCTCTGGGGTTCTGATTCTTCTCATGTTCTCAGTAAACCACGGCCCTTGACCCCAGTGAAGTCAACCCCCATCATCAGGCCCACACACTGGATCAATCAGAGCAAACAGCCAGAGCTCAGCAGGACTGCTGAACTCCATGGGTGCTTGGGCTGTGTAAAGTGTCCTCTGTGAGCCACAGAAGGGGACACCTGTGATCTTCCTTCCAGGAGCTCCTTGTCAATACATGGATCAAAAGGAAAATGGAACTACATGGAGGTAAAAGAATTTATAAACTGTCTTATGTAAATATTTACATCTTTTGCTGCTTCAACGGAGAAAAAAACCTTCAAAATCTTGAACAATGATTTTCCATGGTATGGTGAAATTTAAAAAAAAAAATNGAGAAACAGAATATAGTATGAGTGAGTGTGTGAATGTGTGTGTGTGTGTGTGTGTGTGTGTGTATGTGAGTACTGGGTACAAGACCTGATTCTGCTCTTCACATGGGACCCTCAGCTTCACTTTCTTGAACACTAGTTTTTCTGTCTATGAAAGAGAGCTACCTGTTTCCGCCCTGCCTCCCTGGCAGGTGTAAAACTGCTTCATGCGCTGCTGGGCATTGTATAAACACAAACTGTTCTACACATTTCACGCTCTTGCTAAGATGGATACTGTTGTCTGCTCCCCAAAAGCCAAGAGCTTGCTCTGAGTATGGTCAGGTAGGAGCCACTATTTACCCCTGTACGACACTTGTACTTCACCCCCAAGTTCAGCATTTGATGGCTCCCCGTCAGGCAGACATCTGATGTCATCAAATAGTCACCAGTACCATCAGCTGGTGAATCCGCTGTCCCCACTCATTTGTACCCTCATTCGGAGATAACGAGAGCTGGGAAAATTGGTTCCGAGAGCTGTCAGCTGAAACACAGATGAGGCTCTGCTTGCTCTTCAGGCCAATCAAGGAACTAAAGGGTTACAGGAAGAACCAGTCACCTTAGGGTCCAATGAGGCTTTGGGTATCATATCGTCACAATAACCATGGTGTAAAAATGTTTTCTACTACAGGTGTAGCTGGGCATAGTGGCACATGCCTATAATCCCAGCACTTGGGAAGCCAAGGAAGGAGGGTTGGAGTTCCAAGTCAGTCTCAATTACAAGGTGATAATCGATCCGAAATTTAAAAAAAAAAAAATGATATGCCAGTGTACTTTTGGGGTCTTCAGTATCTTTACATATTATTATGTAATTAATTATGTAATGATATTAACAGAGTAATTAAGCAAAATTACAAACTCAAACAACATTCAACAAAATTTCATGACAAGGTTTTATCACAAGCCCCAAATTACAAGCAAATCACCGGAAGCCAGTGTGATACTGATGTCTGTGTGAAATGAAACAAAGGCCACAATGCCCGGCGTGCAGTGCAGTGGGAGAGTGATGCCTGGCGTGGCTCTGGGCCCATTCCCAGTACCACAAAAGCTAAAATAAGAAAGAAAAGGGATGAGGCACATGCAGACTTGGAAGAGGGGAACCCCAAAAGACCCAACGGACGGAACTGGAGCACTATAGCTGCACNCAGAACTGCAAGTGACCCACAGGGTAGCCTGAAGGCTTGGAGTGCCCACCCCTTGGAGCCTTCAGAACCAACTCCCTAGGACAGAACACCACTCTGAGGAGAAGTGGCCAGGAGCAGAATCAGAACTGAGCAAACCAGGTGACAGTGGTAAAGGAGTAAGTAGATACAGATAAAAGTAGGAGATGAACTACAGAAGCAGGGTCACTGTTTTGTTTTGTTTCCCAAACTCTAGGTGTTGAGCCTAGGGCCTCCCAGGCAATTGAGATTTTTAATCTACATGAAAATAGAGGAGCTTTGTTAANTTAGAAAAAATCATCAAACCAAGACCCCNTTTAATGCATATGACTGGTTTGCCTGCATGTATGCCTGTNCACCNTGTGCATGCAGTGTCCATGAAGGCCAGAAGAGGGCATCAGAAACCATGAACCTGGGGTTAGAGGTGGTTGTGAGATGGCAGGTGGGTGCTGGGAACTAAACCGGGGTCCTCTGCAAGAGCAACAACTTAATCACTGAGTCATTTCTCCAGCACTCAAGACGCCTTTAAACTTCATGGAAACTAGTTACATAAATATTAGCAGAAAAGCAATAAATCTATAAGCATTTCTATAAGGAAAAGCAAGGCTAAGNGACAAAATTACATCTCTAGCGATCTGTGACAGCGAGAGCATGCCAAGAAGACATTT
>LZPO01007985.1:95978-108870 GCA_001675575.1 Neotoma lepida | reverse complement strand
GAGAGAGAGAGAGAAAGAAGGAAAGAAAATTTATTCTAAAAGATATCACTTAATTCTAAAAGATATCACTTAATTTTTGGTTTACAAGAACAAAGTAGTTGGTTATAAAGTATTATGTTGTGGACCTATATATTCTACCTGCAATACCACACCACCAGTAGTTTTAAAGTAAATCTCTTTTAAAAAGTATATACATACTCTCTTTTTATAAACCAATTGGCTGTCAAATCCACTTCCTGATGGGAATGCCTTTGGGACACTAAGCTTTCCCCAACAGCCAAGTAAGAAGAGGAAGGTAAGCTGAGTGGAAGCATGGGGAATATGCCTGGCTGGAGCATCTTCCTCCTGGAGTGCCTTCCCACACACATCCCTGAACCAGAAAGGTGTGACACAAGTGCTGTGTATCAAAGGTTATGGCCCCTGGGCCCCATGGTGCACATCCGTGGTCCCAGCGACTCAAGAGGCTCCAGAAAGAGGACTCCTTAAGTCCCAGAGTTTGAGGCCAGCTGCCTAACAGTGGTAAGGAATTAGAAGAGGTGAGAAAAGGGGCAAGGTTTTAAGACTTTTGAGTTAAAGAATNAAGTTAGGTTCTTAGCNTATTTAGAATTCCCTTCTTCATGTAGATTTGTCCAAATCTCTCATCGATAGTATAACCATCCCATGCTTTTCTAACTCACAAGTTTAATTTTCACGTTAAACTTAAGAATCGTGTTTCTTGGCCCTACTTAGTATTTCAGACCAGAAATATTTATTGATTCACTAGTTTGTGATCAATAACAGCAACATCGCTTTTATCAAGTGTTCCTGNTATAAGATTTTTCTAACAGTGGATGTGAGATAGTGTTGCACCTTTGAGGAAAGAGACTTTGAAGTGCAAAGGATAGCATGTAGTCCAAGAATAAAAGTGAAAGGCAACATTTCTACAAAGCGTGAGGAGGAGGAAATCACTGGGGCCCCATGATCAGGCAAAGTTCAAAGAATAGGTCTGGCTTGAGTTGAGTTTGAAAGGGGGAAAGAAGTTTGATAACACAGCAGACNAGCAGACGTGGAGACAGGGTCTTCGGAGACATTTAATCTGTGAAATGTCCTNAGGGGACTGTGGGAAGATAAACTCACAGGAAGGAGGCTCTCCTGGGAGCAACTGGTGATAAAGCTGGTCACTGCTGGAGACAGCAAGGGGGAGGACTTCAGTACTTGGTTTGATGACTGTATTTTATGAGAAGTGTCTGAACCAAGCTGTGACCCAGGGTGCCGATTCACACATACACACACACACACACACACACACACACACACACACACACACACACACACACGTTTCTTGTTTAGATCCTCTTCTAAACATTGATATTAAGGCCTCCTCTACCTTTAGCCCTGTAAACTTCAAAAGTTCTGTCCCTAAATCCNGNACTATTTTCATTAGCTATCTATTTAAAACACAAGAAGAGCCAGCTGTTAAATTTAGAAAATCAGGCCTTGTCTGTTTGACTAAATCTATCCCGTGGCCTTGTAATGGATCTTGGTTCCTCTTTATAAAACCCACATTCTTCAGATAAGATGATGCAAGGGTTGTAAAAAGACCATCGGGACAATTGGAATGCGATATTAATATAGCACATGATATTTTATTTGAAGATCTCTCTTTGGGGGTACAAAGCTTTTAGACAGTTTAAAGCTGTTTTTGTTGTTACTGCTGTTTTAATAGATAAAGAGGGCCAGTGGGATAGCTCAGTAGGGAAAAGGACTTGCTACTCAAGCCTGATGACCTGAGCTGGGTCCCCAGAGTCTATGTAAAGGTAGAAGGAGAGAACCAACATCACAAAGTTGTCTTTTGTCCTCCACCCATATGCCCCCTCCACCTATACACACATACACAATAATAATAAAGTTTTATATAGATGAATAAGTAAAGGAGTTGGGTGGAATAGTACTTGCTTAGCATGTGCAAGACCCTGAATTTGATTCTGGGCACCACAAAAACTAACTCAACAAACATGCTTCCTCCAGCCCACCTCAAACACACACGAGAATGGTAGAAAGAAAAAAAGGCACCAATGGCACAGTTGGATGGTAGAGAACTTGCCTAGCATAAGCAACTCCCTGGATTCCATCCCCAGCAGGGTAAGGAATAATAAAACTTAAAAGCAAACATGAAAGGAAGGGACAGATGTGCAGTACAACCAGGTGTGTTCCCACTTGCAGGGCCAGGGCCACACTTCTGGCTTCATGTGTTTTGAGAGCCCCAAGTGGTTCCTCAGAAACAGGTTCTGCTCTCCACACTCAGCTGCTGTCTTTTGAACTNCTCACAAAGGTGGTGGCANGATATGTTTTTCCACAGTTACCGGCACCTCAGCCAAAGAGGCAGGCATTCAGGCTTTTCCATCATTAGCAGCTGCCTCATTCCCTTAAAAGGTCCTGTAATCTCTTTTATAAATCCCTTGACATCACCAGCTGGCCCCTCTCCACACCACTNGGAGCATTTTTCTTGCAATCATGCTGGAGGGGGCCTCAGAATTTTCCACCTCTCTGAGCAACCTCNTCATTCTATTCACTGGCTAAAGGCAACCTCTGTAATTTGAGCTTCGTGTATGTGATAACACTTTAACTGCAGCCAAGTTTAATTCAGAACAAATGTTCCTCATGTTCATACCTTTTTGGAAAAGCATCCCAGCCTAATGGCTAGAACAGTGAAGGGGTCAGGGTGAGGGTGGAGGTGGGGCCNGGTGGGATCTCCAAACAAAAATCTGATTATCCACNTGAACACATTGGGCTACTGCAGTCCACACACAGTGGCCCCCATCACCTTTCCTGAGATGACAACAGAACTCCCATCACCTTCCATNTTGTGCATCTGCCACACACAGCAACCCAGGCAAAGTCCTTACCATGGTGGNATGGAGTCAGCTAATGAATCAAATATCTGAGTTAGTAGAAGTTGTCACGGGTCTAGGACTTGCCAAGAAGCACACAAGTAAGGCGACCATAGTACACTCCTTTCTGAACAGGTAGGTATTTATGGACCTGTGTCCGTAGCACCATTATCCACCAAAACTTAAAAGCAACTCAACTTGTCTATTGAAAGATGAATGGATAAACAGCAGCAGCAACAATAAATGGTGTCCACAAGTAACAGAGTTACAGCCTTAACAAAGGAAGGGAGATCTTGGCAGCTGCTTCAGCATGGATGAACCTTGAGGACTTGAGCTAAGTGAAACAAGCCAATTGCAAAAAGACAGATATGCTATTATTCCCCTTAAATAAGGTACAGTTTAATGTATATGAAGTTTCTGTTCATGATGATGATCTTCAAGAGATGGATAAGGATAGGCCTGCAAGATGGCTCAGTGGTTAAAGGCACTGGTTCCCAAGTCTAANAACCTGAATTCAGTCCTNAAGACCCACATGGTGGAAGGGGAGACCCAACTCCACAAAGNTGTCCCTTGACCTCAGCCTAGGGATGCAGCTCAATTCATAGAGTGTTTGCATACCATGCACAAAGCCTGGGTTTGCTCCCTAGCAGCACACAACCCCTGTGATCCCCACACCTGAGAGGTAGAGCAGGAGGACCAGAAACTAAGGGCCATCTTCAGGTACATAGTNAATCAGAGGTCACTCTGGGCTACATGAGAACCTGTCTCAAAAATANAAGATAAAACATTAGACTGGCAAGAGGGCTCAACAGATAAAAGCACTTGTCACCAAACCTGATGACCAGAGTCTGACCCCTGGGACCCTCATAGGAGAAGGAGAAAACCATCTCCTGCAAGCTATTGTCTGACCTCCACATAGTATCATGGTTCACACAACCACAATCAATCAGTCAATGTAAAATCAAAACTCATTCTGCTGATGAGAAGAAAATTTCTGGTTGATCCTATCTTCAAATTAAGACAATCTGAAGTCAACAAACATGTACTATCTTGGGACATTCAAGTTCGTCACTTGGGTGTATTAGATCCACCTGAGACTCCATCTGTGGCCCAAGCAGTAGCTATCCAAGGCACTTTTATCATTATTTCCATGGAAGTTTTGACAGATTTTTTTAATGCCTGAAGGATTACATGAAGCTGGTTTCAAGCTGAATTCCAAGTATACGGCAAAATTTTTTTTGTATTTACCAGGTGCCTGGAGGTCGATGTTACCTCATTCTGAATGCATTCAGTGAGCGCCTACCAGATGCCATTGTTGTATAAGACACCTAGCCACATGGCCACTAGATATTTGTTAGTTGCTGACTATGATCTGAACAATAGAAAGAAATAGATGAAATAATTTCTCTTCTCAAGTAATTCATCTTGACCTAAACAAGGAATTAAGACTGATATCATGCCCGGAGTCCTAGTGCATGCCTGGAATCGAAACAGGAAACTGAGGCAGGAGGAATGTTGTGCGTTCAAGGCCAGCCAGGGCTACATAGCAAAGCTCTGTCTAAATAACCAGAGAGGATTGGTACCCAAGTGTCCACAAGGTACAGAAAAAAAAAAAGAGTCAAAGTGATGCCATATGGAATGAGAGTAGGAAAGGGTACTTAGTGTGGCAGTCAGGGTGAGGGTAGGGAGGATGGAGAACCAGGGAAAATGTTGTAGGGGAAGCAATACTTGAATCCAGCGTTGAAGAGTTATAGTACTTTCATAAGCAAGAACAGAAAAGATCATTCTGGGCAAAGAGAAGAGCCAACCAGACTGTTGCTCTTGGTCCATGTGCTTGAGGCCAGAGAATCTCAGCTGCCTCTGCATTTTGACTTCTAGTCTACTCACTGAGTCCTGTTCAGTTGTCCAGTGAGCTCTTGGGCCTTTACCAAGTTAATTCCAGGGGACTCTGATCATAGATGTGTTAGGAGAATATGAGCCAGTCTTCACAACTTATCTGAACTCAGACCTCTGTCCTGTGACTGTATATCCCTAGCCAGAAAACGAAGAAAGCTCCACAAAGAACTTCCCCTCCTAGTTTAACCAATAGAGGGAAAGGGATAGGAAAAAGTAGTTGCTCATTTTGAGATCATAATTCTTTGTAGAAAAAAAAGACAATGTGATACTCTGGGCAGAGAGAGTCTAACTTGTTCATGGGGTTGTTTCTGCATTTGTACATGTAAAGACACACATACACTAGACACATTGTACACCGAGATGGTATAGACACACACAGTGTAGACACACTGTATACACACATTCTATAGACACACGTTGTAGACACACACACATGAGACATACTGTACACATGTATGGTATAGACACACACAACAGACACACACACATGCACGTATACACACATACAAAATTCCAGCAGCAAAAACTAATTATATCACCTATGCTCTACACTCACTACACCTCAAGACAAAAGGATCAAATCCTGGATTNCACAGCACAAACCCCTCCTTAAACTATCAGGAGCACACTCTGCTGGTTCAGGGTTGTTAATATCTGTGGAGGAAAAAAGTGGCTGCCCCACAAGGAAGGGAAGGAAAAGGCATATCCTGATGTGCCACATGTGTGGAGGCTCCCAGCACTTCCATGGAGCCAAAGAGCAGAAAAGACCATTATCTCATTTAGGCTCACAACTCTGGAGGCCAGAGATTGCTAAACAGATTTACAATGGAGATATAAGACTTCAGGCTCAACTCACCCTATCATTTCCAAAGTCCACATGACAGCTGTTGTTTGGCTATTATCTAGTTTATAATGTTATAGGGTGGGGCACGGCAGGTGGAAACACTGAAAAATCAAGATTGATGAGTTATAGTTTTATGTAGGGTCTCATTTTGTTCATTTGAGTTTAGAAGTTGTTTGGTGGGTGTTAAATGTTTGTTTTTTGTTTTTATTCCTTTTGTTGTTGTCTATGTTTAGAAGTTTCCACTTTAAAAACATTTTAAGGCAGCTGGGCAGTAGTGGCTCATGCCTTTAATCCCAGCACTCAGGACACAGAGGCAGTCAGATCTCTGGGTTCAAGGCCAGCCTGGTCTACAGAATGAGTTCCAGGACAGCCAGGGCTACTCAGAGAAACCCTGTCTCCAAAAAACAAAAAACAAAAAACAAACAAACAAAAAGTTTTAAGGCAGGACCAAAGAGCGGGCTCAGGAGAGCAGATAATGGTACCTGTCACCAAGCCTGAAAACCTGTTTGGTCCCTGGAACCCACATGGTAGAAAGACTCCCACAAGTTGTCCTCTGACCTCCACAATGCCCTGTCCTCACTACACCAAACATATATAATTTTTTAAGTTTTAGAATGTGTTAATTCAGTTCATAATAACCAAAAAGTAAAAACAATTCAAATATCTATAAGAGGATAAACATAATATGTTGTGTATACACTGTTGTTGGGGGTTTTTGGTCTTTTGGGGGGCCTGCCACCCAGCTCCCAAATTAAATCACATGGAGGCTTATTCTTACTTATAAATGTCTGGCCTTAGCTTGGCTTCTTTCTTGCCAGCTTTACTTAACTTAAATTATACCATCCAGCTTTTGCCTTTGGGCTTTTCCCATTCTCTTACTTCTATAAATCTTACTCTTACTCTGTAGCTCACTGTGTAACTGGGCGACTGGCCCCTGGGTCCTCCTCCTTCTCTGGCTCCTTCTTTCTTTTCCTCCTTCTACTTATTCTCTCTGCCCGTCCACCCCACCTATCCTTTCTTTGCCTCACTGTTGGCCGCTGTTCAGTTCTTTATTAGACCATCAAGTGTTTTAGANAGGCAAAGTAACACAGCTTCCCAGAGTTAAACAAGTGCAACGTAAACAAAAGTAACACACCTTAAAATAATACTCCACAACAATACACTATGAAATAGGGAATATTAATTAATCCTAAGAAGAATTCCTGGGGCTGGAGATGTGACTCCAAAAGCACTAGTTTCTCTTCCAGAGAACCCAAGTTCAGTTCCCAGCACCCACATGGTGGCTCACAGCCATCTGTAACTCTATTTCCAGGTGATCTGATATCCTCTTCTGGCCTCTGTGAGTACCAGGCACAGAAATACATGCAGGCAAAACAATCATACACACAAAAATAAAAGATAAGAAAAAAGAAAAGGAAGAGAATTCTCAGCTAAGAGTGGTGGTGCAGGCCAAACATTCCAGCACTCAAGAGGCAGAGACAAGAGGATCATTGCAAGTTCATGACCAGCCTGCTCTACACAGCAACTTTAGCAAGTTCCAAACCAGCTACTGCTCCATGGTAAGGCCCTGTGTCTTAGTTAGGATTTCTATTGCTGTGAAAAGACACCATGACCACAGCAAATCTTATAAAGGAAAACATTTAATTAGGTGGCTTACAGTTTCAGAGGTTTAGTCCATTATCATCATGGTGGGACATGGCAGCATGCAGGCAGACATGGTGCTGGAGAAGGAGCTGCGAGTTCTACATCTACATGCAGGCAACAGGAAGTGAATTGAACTAGGCATAGTTTAAGCATATATGAGATCTCAAAGCCCACCCTCACATGATGACTCATTTCCTCCAACAAGGCCACACCTAATCTAACAAGGTCACACCTCCTAATAGTGCCATTCCCTATGTGCTTATGGGGGCCAATTACATTCAAACTACCACACTCCATCTCAAAAACCTAAAAAATATAAAAATAAAACAAAACCTTGACACCTGAATAAACATTGGGGAATTACACTAGGTATTAAACCAATCTAGGTACTTGATAATGCCTAGCAAGCAGCCAGCTTGTATAGCAGCCTGGTTCTATAGTCTGTGGCTTCTGGCTGTATCACAGCATGACAGAGGCACCCCTTCAACCGCCTGTCTGTGGTCTATGGAGAACACATGTTTCTGGTAACCCTGTCAGGACAGAGGGTGTTTGTGGTGAGGAGGCAGAACCTGGGCCAGGAACTCACTGACATCTGAGCTTGCAGAGCTCATGCTGGACAGTGGGCCTATGATGGGGAAGACTATGTCTTCTACCTCTTTCTCAGCTTGCTGGAACCATGGCCTTGCATTCACTGCCCCTGCCTCCAACACACAACTGAAGGGCAGATACTTGGGAATTTTGTGCTCTGTTGAGGGAACTCTAGCAAGGTGGATTTCCTTCTTTCCTTTTGCCCTCTTGATCTTCCCAAGAAGGAAAAGGCTAAGACAAATATTGTTAAAAGTATATTTTTACTGAAATAGATATTTTAAAACAATGCCGTCATGCATTACTTATAAGCAGGTAGCACACTTTCCATGTTGTGAGCAACGACCTGATATTTGTTGTCAAAGGCACATCATGGCTCTCAGTGCTACATTAGATGAGAGGACCCACCCAGGACCCTGAGATGGAGCCCACTGGCAGAATGCTCACCTCATGTGTACAAGAAGGACACACTCAGCCTTTCAGGGATGTATTTTAGGGCTGTGGATGTAGCTCTGTTGACAGAGAGATTATCTAGCATGTGTAAAGCCCTGGATTCCATCCCATCTCTGCCTAAAATCTGGCATAGTGGCACATGACTGTAATCCAGGTCTTGGGAGATAAAAACAGGGGAATCATGAGTACAGTCATCTTCAGCTACATAACAAGTCCAAGACCATCCTGGGACTCGTAAGACCCTTTTTCAGTGAGCACTCACACACACACACACACACACACACACACACACACACACCGCCACCACCACCACCACCACCAACAACAACAACAAAAACAGATGTAGCAGTTTAGTAATACAGCCCCCAGGATATCTCCTCCTAGGCCCTATGACTAGACTTGCTTGTGAGTGTCTGTATTGCCTGGCTCTTCAGCCACAGTATGTAGGTGGGATTGTGTGGTACTCTAGGGAGGTGTTCATGGCCTACTGGTTTTCTGGTCACCACTGTTGGTTGGTTGGTTGGTTGTCATATAAATTGTAGGGAACAAGGTGGCAAGTTCTCCTGTACAAAGCATAGAACTACAGACAATATGTGTAGGTTTCCTTAGCCCCTCCCCTCCAGCCTATGACAAAAAGTGATTTCTGACAGCCAGAGTACCACAACAGACTGCAGAAGACCAGTGCAAGGGTTCAAGCCCCACACACAGTTCTCACGAACCTGCTCTTGAACCCATTTACAAACCCAGTTTGTCGGCACCTGAAATCACCCAAGTGCTTTTGTTAAGACCTTGGGGGTCTCTAAAATATAGAGTGGGAGGAATAATAATTCTGGTACTGTGATTCATACCCACGGCTTCTGTCTTTCACAGTGTCTTATTTTCAACCACTCCTTACAGCTTACAAAGCCCCTTTTTATCTATTACCCCATCTGGCTCTCATGAGAACCTTCTGAGGGAGAGGTGACCATGGTTCCCCCTGTGTAGACAATGAAACTGAGACTGAGACAGATTATGAGATTTTCCAGGATCAGGTCGATGTAACTGTCATGCCTGAAGGCCAGCG
This sequence comes from Neotoma lepida, assembly GCA_001675575.1. Classification (NCBI taxonomy): domain Eukaryota; kingdom Metazoa; phylum Chordata; class Mammalia; order Rodentia; family Cricetidae; genus Neotoma; species Neotoma lepida. The sequence continues at coordinate 99,515 of LZPO01007985.1, read as the reverse complement.
CTGCATGTAGGTAGATCTAATAGTGGGGTTTGTAGCAGGCTTTCTCAGACTGCCAGCCCCCAAATCATGACACGGAGACTTATTATTAGTTATGAATGCTCGACCTTAGTTTAGGCTTGTTCCACTAGCTCTTATAACTTAAATTAATGTTTCTCTTCATCTACATTTTGCCTCGGGCTTTTTATCTTTCATTCTGTATGTCCTACTCAGTGTCTGGCTGGCTGCTGCCTGGTTGGCTCTAGATGTCTCCTTCTTTTTCTCCCTCAATCTCTCCTTGAGCCTAGATTCCTCCTCCTACTTACTCTCTCTGCCTATCCTCCTACTGACTAGCTATTGGCTGTTCAGCTTTTTATTAGACCAATCAGGTAACTTAGGCAAGCAAGGTAAAGCAGCAACACCTCCTTACATAATTAAACAAATGCAGCAGAAACAAATGTAACACACCTTTACATAGTTAAACAATTGCAGAAGAAACAAATGTAACACGTCTTTACATAGTTAAACAAATGCAGCAGAAACAAATGTAACACACCTTACATAGTTAAACAAATGCAGCAGAAACAAATGTAACACACTTTTACATAGTTAATATTCCACAGCAATATTCCAAGTTTCAAGCCATCCCTGCATGTCCAGAGCAGTCTTTTCAGGACGTTCTTTCTCTTTAGTCCTTAAGTTCCATCACCTCCTCTGCAAACCTGTTTGCCCTTCCCTTCATGGGAGGAGCTTTCTGGAAAGAGGAACAGCTGTGAAGCCAAGAGCAAAGGAAACATCAGTTGCCTCCATAGAGCTCCCCTGGGAGAGTGGCGAATGCTAAGCTAGGCTGGTGATGCCTTATAGAAAGGCTCCCAGAGGCCCCATTGACTCCACAGCTCCCTGAGTAATCTCCCTCCCCTAACATCAATCTTGCTTTACTGGCCCATGTTCCACACGACATCCCTACAAGGCAAGAAGCCCAATTTTTAGGTTGTCCCCAGCACAATGACCAGAATCTCACCTCCTCTCCCTGCCTGTTAGGTAGTAGTCACAACACGGAAGAACACCCTTCTCACATTCCCCATATGCTCACTTGAGTCCTTTGCAATACCCTGGATTCCAAGTCCTACCTATGCACAAGCTCGATCTGGGTCAACGACACAGGCCTCTGCTTGCCTATACATTCTCTTTGCACAGAAGAGTTCCCCTCCTGAGGTCTCTGCCTACATGTTCCTTTTCCCCTTCAGCCAGGGCCAGCCCTCCAGTGCTCGCTTGCTTTCACTTGGTTAACTCACTCGCTCAGGGGCAATGCCACATACATGTGTTTTCTCTTCGCCCATCCATCAGTCACTGTGAGGCAGAGCATCGTGCACCACTCAGTTGTGAAGAGAAAGCTCATCTGAGACAAATGCCCGTGTTTCAAGGGAGCTGTGAGTGAGGCTGAAGCCCCGGGCAGGCTCCATTTGTACTGTGCTCGAGATCTACTGAGATTTCTAGCCTTAATCCATCTCCTGAGTCTCATTTTCCTCTGTTGTCACCTACAGCTGTTAGGCTCGCATCTCAGCCATCTTGCCATAACTGATTTCTAGTGATGTTGAGATTGTGCCCAAGACAGGTACACTTTCAAGGCTTCAGGAAATAAGAATCCATGCTGTTTTATCATCTGTAGGTATTCCTTACTATTATCATCTTTTAAAAGTCTATTAGTGCTGGGGGCTTGAGGCCAGGACCTTTTTTTTTTTCCCTAAATAATCACTGTACCACTGAGCTGTGTCTCTAGACTTCTTTTGTTGAGATCGGGTCTTACCAAATTGCCCGAATTGGTCTTANGCTTGCAACCTTCCTGCCTCTGCCCCCTGAGTAGCTGGAATTCCAGGCGGGTGCCACAAAGCTTGCCTTTCCTTTACTTAGGAATTTGGAGAATATNCCCACGCTCTTGCCTAGGAAGAAGCTTAAACCCAGAGTGTTGGGGATGGGACCCAGAACCACACAGCCAACTGACTAAACGGAAGCTAGAACTCGGGCTTCTTGGNGTCTGTCACTATCCGTGGACCTTGGAGTTATTCCCCAGCTGTGAAGACTTCTTCAGAGCCATGCCNTTGCTCTGGGTGCTGACAGTGCATTGACTTCGCAGGCGCACAACTCAATGCTGCCTGGTCTCCTCAGACNCTATTCTTTGTGAAGCTGAGCAGTCTCTGGTGCCCTCAAGGGGCAGAACTGAGAAGTGCAAAACTCATACAAGGTCTGTCTAGAGTTCTCAACCTTCCTAACGCGGCGACCCCTTCATACAGTTAGTTCTTCACATTGTGGTGACTCCCAGTTATAAAATTACTTTCATTGCTACTTCAAAACTGTACTTTCGCCACTGTTATGAGATGTAATGTAAATATCAGTGTTTTCCAATGGTCTTAGGCGACCCTTGTGAAAGGGTTGTTCAACACCCGCCCAAGGGGGCACAACCCACGGGTTGAAAACCACTGGTTTAGAGGTTCACTGAGATGTATAGGCTTTGGGTCTGGTTATTATCAGTGTGTGACATTTTTTATTTGCAAGTGTTTTAATAATAAAGTTTATTAAATCTTTTTAAAGAAATAAAACGAAATCTGCTCCACCTGCCTGTCATTTCCACAGGCCTCTCTGTATCCAGTCAGGTAATTATTTTCAGGGGAGGAGAGAACAGTTCCCTCAGGCCAGCAGCATGCTTTACCTTTGCTCAGAGTTCTCAGGTGAGGATTAGTCACCTGATCTGTCTTATGTGCACTGGCCACTGAAACTGGGCTCTCTGACTNGACANCTGTTTGCCATCCGGGATCCTTCATATTTGGAAGGATCATAAATTTTTGTTATAATCTCCTATGCCAAAACAGTATTTTATAATAGGTAGACACTGAGGTTTTGTTATGAGAGAAGTGAAGTTGAAACATTATTTGTCATNTAAGTACTATACNTTGAGCCTGGAGATATAGCTCAATTGAAGGCCTAGTTTAGGGAGCCCTGGATTCTATTGCTAGTACCACATAAACTGGTGTGGTGGCTCAGGCCTGAAATCTCAGTACTGGGGAGATAGGGGCAGGAGAATCAGAAATGAAAATTACACTTAGCTAATAATGAGTTCAAGGTCCTAACCTGGGATACATGAGACCCTGTCTCAAGGTAGATAGATAAGTAAGTAGGTATGTGGGTAGATAAGTAGGCAGACAGACAGACAATATGGAAGACAGCCCAGGACTGAGCAGGTTTATGAGCAGCCTCATCTACTGCACCGTAAAGTTAGCCATCAAGAACTGTGGACCAATAGCTGAGGAGNCNCCATGGTACTGGACTGNGCCCTCTGAATAGGTGAGACAGATGTCTAACTTGGACTGTTTGGGGTACTCCCAGACAGGCAATGGGATCAGGACCCGTCCCTGGTATTGAACCAGCTTTTTGGAGCCCAGTGCCCATGGTGAGATATTTTGCACAGCCTTGGTGCAGGGAGGAGGTGCTTGGACCTGCCTCAACTGAATGTGCCAGGCTCTGCTGACTCCCCATGGGAGACCTTGCCTTGGAGGAGGGGGGAAT
>LZPO01007985.1:73675-87276 GCA_001675575.1 Neotoma lepida | reverse complement strand
TCTGTTCCCTTCCTATCTTAATCTTTAGATTCTACTCAGATGTGCATGTAGACAGACATTGACCATTTCAAAATTAACACACAAAAATCAGTAGCCTTCCTATATGCAAATTACAAACAAATTACTGAGAAAGAAATCAGGAAACAGTACCTTTCATAATAGCCTCAAAAAAAAAATTCTTGGTATAGCTTTAACCAAGCAAGTGAAAGACTTGTATGCATAATACAAACTTTAAGACATTTATGAAGGAAATTGAAGAAGATACCAGAAGATGGAAAGATCACCCATGCTCATGGATCAGTAGGATTAATATTTGAAAATGACCATCTTACCAAAAGAAATATATAGATTCAGTGTAATCTCCATCAAAATTGAAACACAATTCTTCACAGAAATTGAAAAATAAAAACTTCAACTTCATATGGAACACACACACACAAACAAGTAAACAAACAACAACAACAACAACAACAACAACAACAAAACAAGCCAGGATAATTAAAACAATCTTAAATAATCAAAGAACTGATGGAGGTACCACCACCCAGATTTCAAGTTATATTACAGAGATATTATAATAGAAACACCACAGTATTGGTATAAAAACAGATGTGTTGATCAATGGAATCAAATTGAAGACTCAGTCATAAATCCATACAGCTATGGAATCTGAGTTTTTACAAAAAAGCTAAAAATACATACTGGAGAAAAGAAAAAAACCCTTAATAAATGGTGCTGGGCAAACTGGATGTCTGCACGTAGGAGAATGCAAATAGATCCATATTTATCATTCTGCACAAAACTCAACTCCAAAGACGCACTTCATCCCTGGCTTACCTGCTCTGAAAACAAAGCCTTGATTGATAGGTTAAGATGGATCCACTGGACCTAGGNTTCTTCATAATATCTGGAGAGGTTGTATCAGCGGTGTAGGGATCAATTGAAAGTAACAGCTCATACCAACATATGAAAATAAGAAGTGATTTGTTATTATAGATATTATATATTTTATTAAAATATATATTATATTTTATATATAAAATAATAAACATTGACCCTAGATTTATGTATTATTATTAGTGCCGGGGTTGCACCCAGGGCCTGGCATATTCCAGGCAAACACTCTACTACTGAACTACCTTCCCAGTCCTCATGATTTTTAGCGAAGGAAAAAGGGGAAAATCTTATGCCAAGTGTTCCTAAGAGCTGACGTCTGTTCCGACATATTAGGATTTCCCCATTCTTGGTGTCTCAGCTTAGCTGATGTTCTTCTCTGTGTCTCACACCATTCTTGATCCTCAACCCTGTGCTAAGATGGAGTCAGGTCTGTATGAGAGCCTTTTGAAAAATTACATTCATTTGTGTGTGTGTGTGTGTGTGTGTGTGTGTGTGTGTGTGTGTGTGTGTGGTGTGTGTACACATGTGCATGTGGATGTCAGAGGACAACTTGCAGGAGTCAGCTCTCTCCTTTTATCATGTGGGTCCCTGGCAACTCAGGTTGCCAGGTTTGGGGCAGGTGCCCATCAATGTCTTTCTTACATATTGAACAGCTTGTCTGAAATTGCCTTTATATTTTAATTGGCATGAGGATTACCCTCATAGCCATAAAGAGTATAAAGCATTATTTTTGGTTATCTGTGGTGACGTTTCCAGGAGACACTGGCATTTGGACCAGGAGACACTGGCATTTGGAACAACAAATTGAGGAAGTAAGATCAACCCTCAGCCTGGATAGAGTAAACAGACAGGAAAGGAGAAATTCTGATCCCTTCTACAGCTGGGACATACACATTCTTTCTCCTCTGGACACCAGAACCCCAGGCTCTCAGACTCTGACTTCAGACTGAAAGCCATTGTTGGCTCCTATGGTTCCCAAGACTTTGGACTTGGACTGAGCCATGGTATGGACTTTATAGGTTCTTCAAAGTGCAGATGGCATATCATGGGACTGCTCAGCCTCCATAACATGCCTTCATTCCCCCAATAAACCCCTCTCCTCCACCTAGCCTATTGATTCTGCTTCACAGGAGAATCCCAACTAGTACAGATTTGGTACCAGGAGAGTTCTGGGAACTAGAATTATTAGGATACATTTCTCGAGTTGGTTTTGTAGTTTCTGGAACTTATTTTCTAATCTTATTTGACTTTAAAATGCTAAGAACACTATTCCTAATTGTACAACCAAGTGCTGACACCCTACAGCCTAGGTTGTTTATAGAAAAACACAAAATATCTGTATAGAATACTGTCTTGGTCAATTTTTCATTCTTATACAGAATGTCATGGATTAGATTATTTAGAAATAATAGNAGAAGTTGGCCATGGTGGTCCATATCTGCAGTCTCAGCACTGCGAGGCTGAGATAGGATCAGTTTATGCCTAAGCTTTAGAAGACACACTANAACTACAGCAGGTATTCTTAAACCACCATTTGTAACAGGCAAGGAAGTCAAGCCTGGTGGTATGTATCTGTAGCCCCAGTGCTTGGGAAACTGAGGCAGGAGGATGGAAAATTTAAGGGCAGCCTGGGCTATGNAGTAAGATTCTGTCACTTTGAGGCTCAGTGACTGTTTATTGAATAAGCATGAGGACCTGAGTTCAAATCCCCAGCATCCATGTAAAAATCTGGGCATAGCCCCATGTGCCTGTAACTCCAGCTCTGTGAGAGACCCTGTCTCAAGGGAATGAGNCAGAAAGAGACAGAGAAAGACATCTGCTNCTCTGGCCTCCATGTGCAAGCGTGGGCTCATGTGTCTGCATGCACACACACATACACATGAGAGAGAGAGACAGAGACAGAGACAAAGAGACACAGAGACAGAGATGGAGGCAGAGCAAGACAGAGAGAGACATAGAGACTGAGAGAGGAAAGAAACTTAGTGACTTTGTATATTAGACTTCCAAACATTTAGAACATTAAGACCCCTGAACATACAAATCTTATTAGAGATAAAATAACATTGCTGGCTTGCTCTCAAAGTGCTGAGAGAAAAAGATGAACTTAGGGATTTGAGTTATTGGTTCAGACAATGCATNCATAAAAGAACTCTGGATGAACCAGGAGGGAGATTGATGTCAAAACACAAATCCTTCTCCTGTGATTGGCTGAATTACAATTAAAGTTGAACACCCAGCATTGTGAAGTGTCTTATTATAGCCCAGGTTGGCCTCAAATTTGCTATGTAGCAGCTGAAAGTGGTAAGACACACACAACACCAGCACCCAGGTGAATGAGGTTGGAACTTCACAATTNTGAGGCCAGTCTAGACTACACAGATACACTGTCTCAAAAAATAACAACAAAACAAAACAAAAAAACCCACCAGCAACAATAAAACAAATCAGTGCAAACAAACTCATTATCTGTCCCAGAGTGGCCTAAAATCTGTCATCCTCTTGCTTTAGCCTCCTGTGTTTGAGAATGGCAGGCATGCAACACCATGCCAAACTCTGGGACCCTTCATATAAGAGTCAACTAAGCAAATGAAGGAAAAGGCTCACACAGCAGAAATCAGGGAAGCATATAGAAATGGGTATTCCAAGTGCAAGATAACAGGAACATGCAGTTGAAACAGGCTGAATTAATCAAAACAGGCTGTGGTAGTTTGAACGTAATNGACTCCCATAAGCTCATAGGAAGTGGCACTATTAGGAGGTGTGGCTTTGTTGGAATAGGTGGCCTTGTTGGAGGAAGTCACTGTGGACTCTCAGGCTTTGAGGTCTCATATATTCTCAAGCCACGCCCAGTGTCTGAGACTACTTCCTGTTGACTGTGCAAGATGTAGAACTCTCAGCTACCTCTCCAGCACTATGTCTGCCTGCACACCACCATGTCCCACCATGATGATAATGGACTGAACCTCTGAAAATGTAAGCCAACCCTATTAAATATTTTTCCTTTATAAGAGTTGTCATGGTCATGGTGTCTCTTCACAGCAATAGAAACCCCAACACAGGCACATTTAGAAGAGATCTAGCCTTTAGTTCTAGTTTTGGGGGAGATAAAAATGTCTCCTTCTTTCTTTGATTGATTGACTGAAGCATGATCCAAAGGTTGTGATTCCGAATGAACTAGGGATAGCTGATCCATTTTGGTTTAAAGGAGGCTCAGGGAGACTGGAATGCTAGCNTGAACTCATTACTTAAGAGCTGTAGCCTACTTCAAGAGGGTCCGGAACATATGTCTTTTATCAATACTCGGAGGAAGATTAGCATCCCAGAAGGGCTCTGTGACTGATGACTTTTCTCTGTAGATTGGCCTTAAGTAGCAACTTGGGCACCTGAACTGGTAAACCTGAATACAAGGAAAGTAGTTGGACCTTGGAGTGANAAGACCCAAGTGTCAGCATTGAACCCATCACAGACAAAGTGATCATTGCTGCTATAATNGACAGCAGAGACAAAGCAATAACCAGACACCTACCTTGTGCTAGGTGATTGTGGTGGTTTGAACAGGAATGGCCCCCATAGACTCATCTGTTTGAATGCTTGGCCATAGGGAGTGGTACTATTAGGAGGTGTAGCCTTGTTAGAATGGGCGTGGCCTTGTTGGAGGAACTGTGTCACTGTGGAGGCGCCTGCTCAAGGTCTCGTATATGCTCAAGCCACGCTCAGTGTCACTGTTTACTTCCTGCTGCCTGCAGATCCAGATGTAGAACTTACAGCTCCTATGGCACCACATCTGCCTACACACTGCCTTGCTTCCCACCATGATGATAATGGACTAAACCTCTGAGACTGTAAGACAGCTCCAATTAAATGTTTTCCTTTATATGAGTTGCTGTGGTCGGACTGAAGAGATGGCTCAGTGGTTAAGAGCACTGGCTGCTCTTCCAGAGGACCCAGATTCAATTCCCAGCATCTACGTGGCAGCTCATAACTGTCTGTGACTTCAGTTCCAGGGGATCTGGCACCTCCACACCAATGCACATAAAATAAAGTTAAATAAAAAAAGAAAAGAGTTGCTGTGGCCATGGTGTCTCTTCATAGGCAGTAGCAAGAAGCAGCAAGATGATAAAATAGCTCAGTCACACTGGTAGACCTGGGCACGAGGCAGAAGTTTTCATATATGTAAGGTTTCCTGCCTTGCAGCTGCCTCTACCCAGAGGACTGAGGGGGGAAGGAGGAGAAGCTGGCTAGGGGCTAGAGAAGATGAACTTAGACAGCAATTTGATGGGTTTGGAAAATGACACCAGACACCAGGTGTCACTATACCCCAAGTCTGAAAACTGCCAAACAGCCATGGAGCCGCCAAAGGATCTTCCAAAGTGGTGTGAGCGCCACCTGCTGGCTGGGCTCCATTGTGCCNTGCTTTCTCCTACAGGGCTAGCCTAGAAATTCTACTTACACTAGAGATTCAAAGGCCTGATGGACACTGTGGATGGCTCCCTAGGAATCCAAGCAGTATGCCACCAAGTTCTACGATTGAAGAACCAGTCCTTTGAGCCCTTGGGGNAGTNGAACGCGTAAGCCAGGGTGTGTAAATTTACACTAATGTAGTTACCAATTTTGATCGTATAAGGGAAAGAAAAGGACTAGGCAAACTAGAATGTACACCCTGCAGTAGTTTGAATGAGAATGGCCCCCATAGGCTCATATATTTGAATGTTTGTTTCTCAGTTGGTGGACTGTTTAGGAAGGATTAGGGAGTGTGGCCCTGTTGGAGGACAGGTAGCCTTATTAGAGAAGGTGTGGGCTGTCTGACACGGGTGCTGGGACCCAAACTTGGGTCCTCTGCAAGAGCAGTATGTGCTCTTAACCACAGAGCCATCTCTCCAACCCAGTGTGTTATTTTTCTAACACATTTCAAAGTGAAAAACAAAGAAAACAAAACCCACAAGCTATTAAGATTAAAAGTGACTATCTGGCATTTGAAATATTTTCAAGTACTCCCAGAAGCATGAATGCCATGTGCTGGGGAGCCTGGGAACAAGCCTTCACTTCACAGGTGGGAGTGAGTGAGGGTTGATGTGTGAACAGAAAAGCCCTGGGTTCTAAGGTAGACTCTGAATAAGTCTAATTACTCATACTTCATGAGTTTTTTTGTTTGTTTGTTTTCTCTCCTATGACATGGAGGAAAACACATCTGTCTTCCAGCAGGGCTTAAAGAAATAGTGAGAGGTGATAAAACATTCAAGAGGTGACACCATCATGCATGCTGCTGTCAATACTTAGTTTGTTCCCAGCTACAGTTCAACAACCAGGATCAACTGAGACAGATGTCCACCAAGAGTGACCAGCAAATTCTCTCATCACAGGTAGCCCTGCTACTCCCCACTCCCCACCTACCTGGCACACAGTAGCTATGCAATAATCATCAGATTAGAATTTAAGGAACAGGATGCAGAGTTGTGGAGGAGTATACCATGAAAACACCAAATGTCCACACTTCTTGTACCTCAGGTAGTCAACATTTTCTGCAGGAATTGATGGCTTAACAGGAATATGGACAGAAGGCATCAGTTTTCTGTGGAAAACTANATTTAAGGCCATTATGTTTGAGAACATACACTATGACCAATAAATCCAGCTGCTTGGCTTTGCTCAAGAATCTTGCTGTGCAATGGTGGCACATGCCTTTAATCCCAGCACTTGGAAGGCAGAGGCAGGTGGATCTCTGTGAGTTCAAGGCCATCTTGTTCTACAAAGTGAGTTCCCAGATAGCCAGGGCTACACAGAGAAACTCTATTTCAGAAAAAAAAAAAATCGGGCGTCTTAGGTTTAAAAGGAGCCACTTGGAAATCCTTTAATCAAACCAATTTCACAGCACGTATACAAAACTGAGGTCTGGAACTTCCCAGAGAGGCCAGTGGCTTCCCAAGTACACACAATCGAAGTGGCAATGCTGGACCCAGATGACAGGTCTCCTGGGCTCAGGTATTGCACTACCCACAGACCTCAGTCAGCTATTTTTGTGTAAGCCTGCTGTTTTGCATGTAGTGGTTAGAGTACCTTTAAGTGTGGAATTGCAGAAAAAGAGAAAGTGTGTAGATGAGGTGCTAAGGCCAGGCATTTAAAAACCAAGNAAGCATTCAGGATAGGGCATGAACTGGAGTCAAAGCTAGCCATAGACATGGGCCACACAGAGAGNTATAAAANNGGACATCCAAATGAGGGCTGGAGTGGAATGCAAGNGTGTATTTTATTAATGTTTTTCCTCTCTTGTTCTCACTCTTGTTTTNCTTTAAGATCCTATCATGTTCCTCTCCTTTCAAGACAGCTTGTTAGAATCAAAAGATACTTTCTGTTAGCCTCGTGGCATCTACAGAACAAAAATGTGCAATAGACATACCAAAATGAATCAGCAAGGAATCAACACGTACCAGTAGAATAAATCACTTAACCACAAAAGCAGACTGCAAGAACAGGGAAAAGAAACAGCAAAACTAAAAGAAAAAAAAAGTTATAAAATGGCTCTGCTTAGTGTGGGAGAAATTCATTCATTGCTGCAAGCTTCATTTTAAAAAAATAGGGATAATGACATGACAAAACCCCTTTGATAAGTGCTCAATAATGTAAATATATCAACAGTTCACAGTAGTGCAAAGTGTCTCTCTCTCTCTCTCTGATAAAATGCAATCTTACAGTAGCCAGCCCATTAGTAACTCAATATCTTTCCACATCCCATGTTCTAGTACATTTTTTTCCAAGGGAATACCAGCTAGAGGCAGGCTACTCCAATCAGAGCTTTCATCGTACTGCAGCCCAGTAAGGGGCCAACTCGTGATTAAAGTATGTGCTAAAGCTGTGTAGTAGGNACATATGCACTTGAGGGTTGCAGCTGACGTGAACGAGAGATGTAATAGATGTGAAGCCACTGAGTCTGTGTAAGCCTCCATCATTAAGACAAGCACCCAGTTTCATCCACTTACAAAGAGTCTCCTTCGGATTCACAGCCTTAGAGGCTCTGGTCCATGTTGAGGGGACTCATGCTTTNAGACCTCTGTTGGGTGGGGGGTGCCACATCATGGTGGGAATGGAGAAAAGTTGATTCCATCATGACTAGAAAGGAAAGAAAAGAGGGAGGGTCTGAGGGTTCTCCTCTGCTCTTGAGCGTTCACCCCCCTGACCTGAAGACCTCTCAATAGTACCACAGGCTGGGACAAAGCCTTTGCCCCCATGGGCCTTGGGGCACTGTAGCAACTGGATTAATTGCCCTGTTGCTGTGACACAACCCTTGATACACGNAACTGAAGGAGAGCAGTCCTATTTCAGCTCATAGTTGAAGGGTACGGTCCATCATGGTGGGGCAGTGACGGCAGCAGGAGCTGGAGGCAGCTGCTCACACTGCACCCACAGCCAGGATTTGGTGAGTGATGAATGAGTCCTCAGCTAGCTTTCTCCCTTTTATTCAGCCCAGGCCCCCCATCCGTAAAGTGCTGCCCACAGTTAAGAGTCTTCTTCCTTCCATTCTAGACAATGCCTCACAGATGTGCCCAGAGGCTCGTCTGTTAGCTGTAGCTCCTGTCAGGTTGACTGTGGATGTTAACCACACCAGCAGCATGCCGGAACAGAATCTGGAGTTAGATGTAGAGATTTCTCTCCTAGGTCCAGGGATTCTTTTCAGTCTTACTCTGTGGNGATGNTGCCACCTCACTTGATAGTTTTCCTCAGTTTCCACAATTTTCAGAANACAGTTCTGAGTTCCAGCCACCCCTCAGACACAACTGCAGGCCAAGACAGAGGGTACTCTCTCAGACCCCAAGTGTGNGACACTTCTGGAATTCTAAGTGATGACAGGGAAATTCAAATGAATGTCTGCCTTTTGTTCCCACTTATGGTTTTTCTGAATGGACAAGGGGACTNCCAGTCAGAAGAAGCACAACTTCCTACAGGCAAAAGCAGACTTTTTGCAACTGTTAGGACTGTGAAAGAAGGCACACTTTAACCAGGTAGTGGTGGTGCCCGCCTTTAATCCCAGCACTTGGGAGACAGAAGCAGGCAGATCTCTGTGAGTTTGAGGCCAGCCTGGTCTACGGAGTAAGATCCAGGCTACATAGAGAAACCCTGTCTCGAAAAACCAAACCAAACCAAACCAAACTAAACAAAACAAAAAAGGAGGCACACTTGATAGCAAAATTTAATTCTTTCATACAGAAAAATGCAGAAGTCTTAAATGTTTCAATTTTTAGCCATGTGCACACTTGAGTAAACACCATCCNTATCAAGACACAGAATGTTTCTTCAGCCCCAGAAAGTTGTGTTCTCTTTCTTTCTGTCAATATCAAATTGGCTCAGCACAATATTTTTGGCTTTGTTTCTGTTACCATCTGTACCAGCTTTTATCTTCTGCGTTTTTCTGTTTGAAAGAATTAAATATTGCTATCTAGTGCGCCCCCTTTCACAATCCCAACAGTTGCAAAAAGTCTGCTTTTGCCTGTAGGAAGTTGTGTTTCTCCTGACTGGGAGTCCCTTTGTCCATTCAGAAAAACCATAAATTGGAACAAAAGGCAGAGATTCATTTGAATTTTCCTATCATCACTTAGAATTCCAGCTTTTATCTCTTTCACTGGATATCAGTCCACTACAGGAATGCATCACACTTTTTTAAAAAATCTGTTCTTCAGTTCATAGATATATTTAAGTTATTTTTAGTTTAGGCTATTATGGGCAAAACTCTCAATAACCATACATGGTAGCACTGAGAAGACTAAGGCAAGAGAATTGTGAGTTTGCAGCCCCATGGGCTACCCAGAGAATTCCAGAACAGGTAGAGTACACTAGCTTGCTACTTCCCAGTTGCCTTTAACAACTTAGTCCAGCTCCCTGCTTCACTTTCTCCTTACCTGTGGCCTGAAGGTCATACCTGCTCTGTGTGATGGTTGTGAAGACAAAATAAGATGCTCTACAAGGTCATATGAATGGTTTAAAGCTTTTTGTCTTAGTCAGTGTTCTATTGCTGTGATGAGACACCGTGACCATGGCAACTTTCACAAAGGAAAACATTTAATTGGGGCTAGCTTACAGTTTCAAAGGTTTAGTCCATTATCATCATGGTAGGGAGGATGGCGGCAGGCAGACATGGTGCTGGAGAAGGAACTGAGAGTTCTACGTCTGAATCTAGCAAGCAGCAGGAAGAGAAAGACACTGGACCTGGCTTGAGCATTTGAAACCCCAAAGCCTGCCTCCACATGATGCATTTCCTCGAACAAGGCCATGCCTACTAATCCATGTCAAGTACTGCCACTCCCTAATGACCAAGCATTCAAATCTACAAGCCTAGGGGGTCATTCTTATTCAAACCATCTAGTCAACCTAAAGGGGTTGTGGGTGTGGGTGGGGGGTGGGGGGTGTCTCACTCCTATAATCCCAGCACTGAGGAAGCTAAAGCAGGAGGAACTGCAAGTTCCAGGCCAGCTTAGTCTACTTAGTAAATTCTAGGGCATAGATGAAGACCCTACCTCAAAACAACAGAAAGAAGGGAGAGAAGAAGAGAAGGAGGAGGAGGAGAAGGAAAAAGAGGGGGAGGGGGAGGAATTTGAGGAGGTAGGGTTTCTTTCGAAAGGATAAAGAAAGGTACATGGGTGATCACGATACAGAGGAGGCAGAGGACAATATTATTTTAGTTTTGGTGCTGGTTTTTGAGACAAGGTCTCACTACGTAGCCCAGGCTACCCTTACTGTGTGTCTCAGCATTCCAACACAGGAGGAGTATGATTCTCCCACAATAAGATGGAAATTGAGACCCACAGACAAACACAAGCCCCTAGAGACAAACACCAGAGTCCATGCTGGGTACCATAAGCCATAGAGCATGTTCCAGAAAGGACAAGGTCAACTGAGTCTTGATTGCCTGTGATAGTTAGTGTCCTTTGTCAGCTTGGTAGAAGACAGGTCCCTGAGCATGCCTGTGATAAATAATCTTGATCACACATCAGTGTGGGGAGGCCCATCTTCAAAGGACCATTCCCTGGCCAGTGGACCCTGGACTATAGAAGGAGAAGGTAATTTGAACGTTCATTCTCTGATTTCTGTTTCCTGAATGTGGATGTGTTGTGAGCAGCTCCATCAAACCCCTGCCACTGTGACTTCCTTGCCACAATGGACAATGATCTGGAGCTGTGAGCTGAGTTGACTGTCTCCCTTAAGTTGCTTCTTGTCGTCAGACTATTTCGTCACAGCCATGGGTAAAGTAACTAAGGCACCGCTGCTCTGGCTGGCTGCTTTTTCTCTTCCCATTTTTCCTACTTTTTGTTTTTTGTTTTATGAGACATAGTGTCATGTAGCTCAGGCTGGCCTTAAACTTGTTAGGTGGCCAATGCTGGCCTTGAACTCCAGATGCTCCTGTCTCCACCTCCTGACTGCTAGGAATACGGGTGTGACCCACCATGTCTGACCTCTACTCAGTTCTCTCTCTCTCTCTCTCTCTCTCTCTCTCTCTCTCTCTCTCTCTCTCTCTCTTTCTCTCTCCCCCTCTCTCCCCACATAGAAAGTTGACTTCCTCTCTGCTCCAAACAAAAGAACCAGTGCCTCACACTTGCTGTCCTGGTGCTGGTGAGGAAGTCAGGCTACAGAGCTAGCACAATGGCTTTCACAGCTTTACCCCAGACCCCAGTATGACGGGATCAGAGTTGGATCTTTGAGTTGAGTTCCCCAAGATCACCAACAAAGCAGAACCTGCCTCAAGAGTCTCTCTGAAATCAGAGCTGCCCGGAAGGGTGGGGAAGACATCAGGCTGGGAGCAGATTCACCAAAGTGGGAGAGGGAGGCTGTCTGTCAAAGATAATACACATCTGGACATGCAGACTAAGTCTCAGAGGATAGGGAGGAATAATGCCCTTTTGTGGAATACATAGAAAATGTGAGAAAATAGAAATGCAGGCAACATATTTTGGCTCAGCATCCAGAACCTAAACAGCATATCTTTATTGAAAACATAATTTGTGCTTGATAAGCACATGCTGATTTTACTTTGATTGGCTTAAAATCTACGTTTACTGTATAAATCTTGATTTAATAAAAAGAGAAGTTTCCAGGGTTGGCATAGTAAAGAAATGTAAATGGAAGAAACACATATTTTTACTTGACAAAAAAAAAATCTGCAGTGGAAAAAAATTCTCTTTTGTACCCGTTCTTAGGACCCCACAGGGATAATTTGTGTGTACCCGTGAGTGCATATATGGAGACCAGGCACCAATATTGGCTGTCTTCCTTTATTATGTACTTTATCTCCCCTTTGTATTTTGAGACAGGGCCCTTCACTGGACCTGGAGCTCACTAATTGGCTAGGCTGGCTGACCAGCAAGCCCCCAGGATCCTCTTGTCTCTGCCACCCACTGTTGGCATGATCAGCACACACCACTATGCTAGCTTTTTATGGGAGTGATAGGATCCAAACTCTGGTCCTCTTGCTTGTGCAGGAAGTAGTTTATCTACTGAGCCATGTCCTCAGCCCCTATAATCATAATCTATAGAACACGAGTTCCTGAAGTCAGAGGCCCTGCTGTGTACATGCCGTATCCTATTGTGCCATGCCCAATGAGTCAGAGCGCCTGGCTCAGCATGTATGTTCATCGTGTATGAACTGAAGAAGAGAGGACACAGAAGACCAAGGGCAAAATAAGATGAGAAAGCAGCAAAGCAGAGAAAACAGGGAAGAAAGACCTCATTTTCAACTAAGCTTTCCTCCCTCCCTCGCCATATCCCTCCCCCAGCATTTATTGCAGTTCCCTGGCCTGGCTCAGACTTTTAGCCAGCCAGGGAAGGGAGATGGCAGAATGATGTTGCTCATGGGACTTTGCTATGCTCTTTGATTCTGCTGCTGTGGGGCAGGTGCTTTTTCTAAATTACACACGGAGGTGGCAGGTCATTTCTAACCACCAGCCCCAACTGGCAAATGAAGGCTTGGTTGGCAACAGACTGACATTTCAGAGGAAAGCCAGGGGGCTCCTGGGTAAACTGGAAAACAGATGCCCCTGCCAAAAGCAAATTGGCTGAGGAGGGGCTGATGGTTGAGGTACCTAGGCAATCCCCAGCATCTAACAATATGCTGCCAGGCAAAAAACGGTGAGGGTTCCGGGTCTCTGAGAGCTGAAGTGGCACACTTGGGGCTTCTGAGACCTTCTTGAATATTTCTACAGTATGTCCCATTCCAAATCCATTTCCACATTTATAAGAGGAAATGATGCCACTGACTCGGGGATTGAACATCACTTGATACCTGGCATAGGCTTAGTTCTCAGTGCAGAGTTGCCATCATGCAGACTCTTGTCTTGGTGCCTCGGTACTTCATCTGTTAGGCATGGAAAGCTGTATTTACTTTATACTAACCTGCTGAGGGTCNAAGGACATGGAATCAACAAGCTCTTAGTAAGGGGATTTAGGGAGTCACTCCCCTGTTCGAAAGCCAAACCCTGCCCAACTAAGCATCTTCAGATCAGGGTACCAGATTAGCAGATAGAAGGATGCCGAGGGATAGAGATTTCTGAAAGGTACAACACAAAGGATTCCTGGAGAATGCTTGAAAATGTACTAAAAACATGTAGCCTGGGCATCAGCATCTCTGACTGGCTGCTCAAAAGCCAATAAGGAAAGGGGTTGGTAGCTTAGTGGTAGATCATGGAGCATAGCCAAAGAGAAGCCTGGGATTCAATAATAGGGAG
>LZPO01007985.1:48539-73645 GCA_001675575.1 Neotoma lepida | reverse complement strand
GGGAGGCAGGGAGGCAGGGAGGCAGGGAGGCAGGGAGGCAGGGAGGGAACACTGAGGAGAGCCTTTTCTTATGGTGGGTGTAAAGCTAACTACACTAACCCCATCTGAATGAACTTTTTTTTAATGACTTGAATGAAGACAGAAATTGTGCTTATTGAATTTGGAACTCACCCAAAGTTAGAACAGAGGTTAAAAAAAAATTATGCTTTCAACAGGATAAAAACAATGGACCAAACCCACCATATTTTTCAGTGGTTAAAAATGTAAAAGCCCATACTTGGGTTAAACAAGAATCACTGGAATGAGGAGAATAGAGGAAATCAACATAAAACTTACATATGAAAAATGAAAACTACATTTAAAAAAATAAATCAATGTGAGTCACTTGTGAAATGTGACTGCCAAAAAAGCTGAGGCAGCTGTGTGCTGCCTTAATGAAAAAGCAGTACCAAGAAGGCAAGTGTGGTGACTCACACTAGTAATGCTGGTACTGTGGGGGTTGATGCAGAAGAACCGCCGTGAGTCTGAGGCCAGAATGGTCCACATAGCGAGTTCTGGGCCAGCATGGGCTACAGAATGAGACCCTGTCTCAAAAACAAAAACAAAACAGAATTACATGTTCTTGTAAAAGAGAAGAGTTAAAAAAAAAAGAAAAAATGGTTTCTCTGTACTCTAACCTTTCTTCAAACTAGGGCAGAGAGAGAGAGATAGAGAGACAGAGACAGAGAGACAGACACAGGGAGACAGAGAACTAGACTAATGGAGGACCTGGAAAGCCACATGGTCTGCGAAAGATACTAAAATGGAGGAAGAAGACAGAGAACAGGGACCCATTCTGAGAATGAGGTGGTTTAGAAGGTGTGTACTTTGTATCATTATGTGAAAGAAAAGCCCTCTGGTGGAGCCCTCTTAGTCATATTCTATGGCGTACCACAAGGCTGAACATGTGAAAGATACTTTAAAAGTGAGTCTTAGAAAAGCGCTATACTCCAGATGAGAAACAGAAGAAATTCATGGTCTNGAGGACAACTGCTACAGCTCCCAGCACCACGACCACATTCAAAGAGAAGAGGGGCAGGGAGCATCAGAAAGCCCCACTTTCCCCTTGGTCTCTCATTGAGAATCAAATATCTCTTCCAGAAACTCCTCACAGGTTTATTCTATTTGTTGACCAGAACAGAATCCTGTGGCTTACCTTTAGCTTTCCAGGAGACAGGAAAATTGAGTATCTGACTATGGGTAGCCAAATCAAGNTTAAACCAGTTATGATCAGGTCAACATGCCAATACCCCAGCAATAGTAGAGTAGATAATGAAAAGAGTTTGGTTGGTTCCTTGATTCCATGACTGAGCAGGTCAATAACTGACTTCTATTGTTGGGGGGNAAATGTGTATTTGGTTAGGTTGTTGCTAGTAGGAGTCTCTAGTCAAATGCACCCTAGTGGATACAAAATGCTGTTGATGAAGGTAATGAGGAATAAACACATTCAGTTATGCTATTTGTAGCTTCCATTTAGTCAGCCAATAGTCATTGAGTGGCCACTGTGCTTGTGGTAGTTTGAATGAGAATGCCCCCTTTGCCCCATGGGCTCATACATTTAATGCTTGTCCAAAGTTGATGGAACTGTTTTGGAAGGATTAGATGGTGTGGCTTTGTGGAGGAGGTGTGTCACTAGGAGTGGATTTGGGGGTTTCAAAAGCTTGTGCCAGGCCCAGTTTCTCTCTCTGTCTGCAGTGTACAAACCAGGATGTGAGCTCTCAGCGCTGCTCCAGCACCATACCTGCCTGCCTGGTACCATGCTCCCCTCCGGGATGGTCATGCACTCTACTACCCTCGGGAACCACGAGCCCCAAGAAAATGCTTTCTTTTTTAAGTTGCCTTGATCATGGTGTTTTGTCATGACAATAGAAAAGTAACCAAGACAGCGCTCCAGGTACCAGTGGAACCCTGAGGATGTAACACTGAGCCAAGTGAGCCACAGTCCCTGCCATATTACAGTGGGGAAGACAGGCATGAAGGATATAAATCTCCAACAACCAGTTCTGTGGGAGCATGTCACAGAGGATCCACCCTGGGTCAGGGAAGGCTTTCCTGACCGGTGATTGACATCTGAAAAGGGAATGTGAGGATCAAGGCTGCTGTCTGCCCAGAAATGTACCCAGGATGCATTTGATCTATCTACTACCTGTTGAAATGTCCTCACTATGATGGTCATACTCTTCCATGAAATCCTTACTGGCCTTCTCACTAGTGTGACCTGCTTCCTCTTTAAACTATGCAGGATATGGCTGTACTCTGCCTTAGGGTCCCCACTGCTTNTTGGACCTCCCCAATCTACCCAGGAAATACCTAGCTGACTGTCGCCTTGAACTTGGCCAGCCCTCAACATTTATTTTAACTGGACTTGAAAACTATATTTATAGCATTAACCCCCATTTAGTTTCAGACAAGATTTGATAGTGTTCATAGAAAGGTATGTATGTAGCATATCTGCAAAAGTAGGCATCTAGAGGCTTAGTTTTTTCTCCATAAACTTTTTTTTTCTTTTTAAGAAAATACTAATACTTGTTATTATTGGATCAAGGGTGTGGCTCAGTGTCAGAAAGCTTGTCTAGGATCCAGGAGACACTGAGTTGGATCCCTAGCACTGAAATAATAATAATAGTGATTAATAAATGGTAATATTACACTCCTGTCAACTATCATCATATCTAAGCTGGAGTCTGCTTGATCTATTACTTAAATCATTCCAACCTTGTCGCTTTGAATTAGGAACAAGGTGTTTGGCTTTCTCAAGGAGGTCGAATCCTTGAACTGACCTGGCTCCGTTGAGCATCTTTAGAGAGACAGTTGTCCTGGAAGACACAATGCTCTTCCTGAAAGTGACACATTGTTAATCTTCATAGCGGGCATATACCAGGGACACTAATTAAGAGCACAACTGCATACTATCACGCCCTTGAAAATATACACCCTTTAAAGATAATCTGGGGGGGGGTGATGATTCGTCCCAAACCATGGAGATTGTAAGAGGTGTGCTCTGGGGCAGTCGTTTGGTTCTGTGAAGTCACCAGGACAGGCAGAGTGCCAGAGACCTGTAGCCAGTATCCTTACTTTAAGCATTTATCTAACTCTGTCACATTCTGGCAGGGATTCAAGATGCATCCTCTGGGTGGTGGTATTAGGTTCTAAAGTTGTGGCAGGCACGCGGACTACCATTGGTCAAGTTCAAAGCTGCCCGCACTCCGGTTGGAGTCAAGTCCGGCAAGCATTTCTCCTCTGTCCAGGTTGTAGTCCAGGGACAAGTCAGGGCTCTGCCTGGACTTGGACGTGGAGAAAAGGCACACGAAGTCCCACTAGGGTCAGCATCTACAGTCCGAAGCAAACCCAGCCGCGCCCTTCCCACGCAGGCGAGCGACCACTAGCTCAGCGGTTGATCCGGGAGGAGGCGGGGTCCCCAGGCGCTGAGCCCAAGTCTTTGCGCTTCCCGGTCCTCCTCCTCCGCGCCGTCACTGGCTGCATCTTTCTGCCCCGGCACAATAGAGGCTCCGCCCTCCCTCCGCGCCAGCCCCGCGGCGCCCTGGGCCAGCAGCCCTCCTTCGCCTCCCGCGCCGTGGCCACTGTCCGTCCTGCACCCGGTCCCCGTGTGCTTCGAGCTTTCCGGCGCCAGTCTTCCACCTGAGCCCAACCCGCGGTGACGCCCTCCGCGAGCCGGCACCCGCCCCCGCCCCCTCAGTCACCTCTTTCTTGCGACCTCTGCACAGTTCTAGGCTGCTGGGGTCGGGGAGGAGATGCTCAGGGTCTCTGGGGAGCTCAGTCCTGCTCCACTCAGCCACACCCAGCTTTAGACGGCTCTTCGAGCGGCCACTCTTCCGGACTCCAGTGAAGACACCTTCCAGCCTATCTTTGCTGAGAGCCCCCTACCCAAGGTGGTCTCTGTAGGGACTAAGGTCCCTGTTGTCGCATCACTCATGGCCAGTCCTCTGCTATTAGTTCTTTGCTTTGCTCTGGTGGTGACACGGGTCTGGGGATCCAGTACTCCTCCCACAGGGACAAGCGAGCCCCCAGAGGTGCAAACAGTGGCGCCCACGGAGGATGACACTCTGCAAAACGAGGCGGACAACCAGGAGAACGTTTTATCTCAGGTAGGATGAAGACTCTTGTGCCCTCCCCTCTTGCCTTAGGGTATATCGAGGATGTGAGGCTGGTTTGTGAGTTTGTGAGAAGTTGTTTTTCTCTTTATTTTTAGTGAGAAGGGTATTTACTTTTCGCTTATCACAGTATATTGTTTGGTTGGTTTTGGACAGGCTTTCTCGTAGACCAGGCTGGCTTCCAGCTCACTATGTAGCTGAGGCTAGCCTTGAACTTCTGTTCCTACTACCTCCATTTCTCAAGGGTGGAGATTCCACCACACTGGTTTTTGTTTTGTTTTGTTAAGGTATCCTCTTAAAAGTCAGGGTATGGGTCCTCCTCTCACAACTGTGGAGTGTTTCGAGCTTTCCAAATGAGGAGAAAAGAGGGAAAAGGAGAACTTCATACACTCCTTGAGAAGAAAGGTGTGTGTGTGTGTGTTGGTGTAATGGTTGTGAAAAGTACCTCTTGCCTGTGAGTCTGCTTGTCAGAATTGGAATGTGTAAACAGGAGGGCATGCTGGATAGGAGGCAGATGGCATAAGCCATGGGAGATGTTTTATGGCCACAGATGAGACACTTGGGCAGAAGCATGGGGTGAAGACAGAACTGCCACATGTGTGATGCATATGAGGGGAACCCCAGAACAGAGAGATTTATGTTAAGACCTGGTTCACGGGGAGTAGAGAGGGGAAGTGCAGATCCACACAGTTCTGGCTGGTTCTCAGTGGGGGGCCAAGTGACCCATGATAGTGATGAGCATTGTAGCATGTCCATTTATAAATCTAACTCAGGTCCTCAAAACACCAATAGCCCTCCCAGAGATGAGGAACAGAAGCTAAAAGTGAAAGGGAGAGCCTGCCTTCTGGCAGTCTCCAGCCTAGTTCTCAGGACTGTAAGGGACACTTCTCTCACTAATGTGGTATTTGTGCTTTCCAGCGCTGGCACGCTGATATGCAGTGGGCGTCACCATGGTCCTCAGGATGAGTAATGTCAGAGAAAGGATGCCGAGAGAGTTGCCTGTACCTCCATTGGGCCCTCAGTCTGGGTCTTTTCTCTCTGTAGAGAGAGAGAAAGCTGTCAGCCCTACTTTGGGGTTGATCAAATGCTTGTTTCTTCTTTTAATAATTATGCTAACATATGCCCTCTGCCCACCCATAACCTCACACTGACCCTCAAATTGAAAAGACTTAAAATCCCTCCCACTGGGGCTCTGGAAAACCATAAACAAAAGCTTGCCTGAAACCGGAGCCTCCTGAAGGGAAGGAACCCATCCAGGGTTCTCTGAGCAAGGTTGCGTAGGAATCTAGGCAGTTTCAGAAAGGAGACAGGAACGATTTACTATCAGCCTGGAGAGACTAGCTGCTTAAGTCACCCTGAACTACATACACCTCCTTCTTCCACTTGGTCCAGTCTGTATTTGACAACAATCCTAAAGCAAACATTAGCGTTAGAAGAAACCCAACCGTTGCAAGGAAAACATTACACACCTTCTTCCCNCAGACAGCATCCCAAGGAACATTTACAGGCTCCAAGCCTGCCTGCTGCCATCATTATTAGTCAAAGGAAGGGACCCTCTGCCTGGTTAGGATAGGAGCCTTGGCTTTGGGAATATAGAACCTACTGGCAATGAGTTGATGGGGCTTATGAGGGCTTTTCTCCCAGGGTAGGGACAGCAGAGAGCCTGCATGAGGAGACTCGGAGGAGCATGTGCCCAGAAGGAAATGTTTAACATTCTAGATGCAGCAAGCACTGCTAGTTTTGTTCTTCTGGTTCCGGGCTGGAGTTTTGGATCAATAGCCAAAGGAACTCTTACACTACATAAACCTTACAGACTTCCGGATCTGTTTTTTTTTTTCTGTCTCTACCAGATCTCTTTCTGTCCATCTAATCCATCTTCGAAGGTTCACATCAAATACCACTTCCTCCTAGCAGTCTTCCCTAGCTCCCAAGTGGAGCCTCAGCTCCCAGCACAAGTTTTTCCCTGCTCTTCAGGAGTACTTAGCATGTTTTGTGTGTGTGGCTTATACACAGTGGGCTTTTCTCTGCCCGGCCCATCATTACCCCTCAGCATCCTTTGCACAGACCTGAGGAGGTACTCTTTAAGTGTTGAATGAATAAATGACTGAGAAGCCNGTAGTCCTCACTGTCCAAGACAAGCTTGCCCAATCCTTCCTTCAACTGTGTCTCCATTTCTAATGAAAACCTGGATTTGAGCTAAGGGGAAGGGCTGTTGAAAGAACAATGAGGATTGGTTTTGGTTTGGTTTGGTTTGGTTTTTTTGTTTTCTTTAAATGATAAAAGCCTAAGGTCCTCCTGAGAAAGATATAGCTTTCCAAGGCCAACGTGCTAGCAGAGTTCTGAGTGCATTCAAGGAAATGTCTTGTCAGCGAATTGTGAGCTATGACTTGTTCAATCCATGGCTCAGGGCTAAAGTCTCTGGCTAGGGCAGGACATTGACAAAGTGAAATGTCAGCCTCCTTGAGGTGCATGGTTTTGCATCCCTCCAACTCTGTTCCTCTGTGTGTGTCTAGTTACTGGGAGACTACGACAAAGTGAAGGCTGTATCTGAGGGCTCTGACTGCCAGTGCAAGTGTGTGGTGAGACCACTGGGCCGAGATGCCTGCCAGAGGATCAACTCGGGGACTTCCAGAAAGGAAGACTTCTACACAGTGGAAACCATCACCTCAGGCTCCTCCTGTAAATGTGCTTGTGTTGCTCCCCCATCTGCCGTCAATCCTTGTGAGGGAGACTTCAGGCTCCAGAAGCTTCGGGAGGCTGACAGCCGGGATTTAAAGGTAGGAACTGGTATGGGGAGGTGCCTTGGGTGAGAGGGTGCTTGGGGAATCTAAGAGACTATAGACTCATAGCCGGGCATGGACAGCTTTTGAAGAAAGTCAGGCCTGGTCCCTGGAGTCTTCAGTGTGAATTTGAAGCTGATCTAACAAGCTGGACATTTTCAGCTCTGAAGTCAGGGAGAGATGGAGATGGGGGTAGGGGGAGGGGAGCAAATGATGCCCTATGCCCACCCCTCCTATGGAACCAGGGAGGCCAGGCCTAGAGGGATCTGCCAGGCTCATCTGGCCNAAAGAACTTAGTGTTCTCCAGGAAAATCACANTTACAATTTGCTGTCAGCCTACCATGTACACCAAAGGTGTTAAAGGCACAAAGAAGAGTGAGCCCTTTGGTCCAGGTACTACTGTCAGAGTAGTCTGCTCTGGTCAGGTCTTTACACTGCTCCTGGGCTTGTGTTTTGTAGTGTTGGGAAATTGAGTCCTGTGTAGGCAGCCCCATGGTTGGCAGAGGGCTTCAGCTGCCCTGCTCCTGCTCTTCCCCTTGCAAGGAGATGGTCAGACTGCCTTGTGGCCCAGTCACTGCTCCCTGATCCTCCTTCACTTCTGTGAGCTCAGCCTCCTTGAATATAATATAGAGGGCCTTGGAGGATCTGGAAACATTGATGGATGGCACCTAGTGAGCCATTGGCATGATGCCCACGAAGCCTGTGTAAATGAATGTATGAGGGGAGATCTGATATGCTTCTGATGGGTCTGGGATCTGGCACCTACTCGCTGACCTGGTAGCCATCTATTGTTCTTTAAGCAGANAAGTGTTTAACAGGACAAGGAATGTCTCAGGCNTGGTCATGTGACTCAGGGTGGTAGCTCTACCCAGAGCTACTTTCTGAAGCCAGTATTCAGGGCAGGGTGCCACCTCAAACACGGGCCACTGTGTTGTTTATAACCCAGGATCAGTTTAGCTTTTTGTACTGAGAAGACAGTGGGTGCCTTTCAGGGCCTTTAGTCCAACTTCTGTGAAGTTAAGGGTTTCAGAAGCATGTCCCCAAGGTGTTGGCATTCGCAGCCACTATGCTGAGTATGTATGGGTTACCTCTTAGTAAAGAGTCTCATACCTATGTTGAGAGAATAGGGATGAGAAGGCCCCAAGGAACTTAGAGTCTAGTAAAAAAGGCAGAATGAGGGCAGCTNATCTGTTCTGTACCCGACATAAACAGCTTGTGGAAGTGTGCAGACCTCAGGTTTACGTCTATTTAAGATCATCTAATTTGTCTTTTTGCAGGCAGAATACATATCATAGCTGGGGCTTATCTGTGTCCTTCCCTACACAAATGTGCTTCTGAGGGCCCCNCTCAACTCCTGGCTAGTGGCTTCCCTGTAGAGTCTCCAACATAGAGATNTAAAAGGGAACTTCTTTTCTGGGGTTCTGTTGGCCTCAACCCTAAACCTGAACTCACTAACCCTCTGTTCTTGCTTCTTAGCTTTCCACAATTATAGACATGCTGGAAGGTGCTTTCTATGGCCTGGATCTCCTAAAGCTACATTCAGTCACCACTAAACTGGTGGGACGAGTGGATAAACTGGAGGAGGTAAGGAAGATTCTAGTCTTNCTATCGGTTTTTGTTGTTGTTGTTGTTTGTTTGTNTGTTTTCTGTTTTTGTCTTGCAATCGANCCCCAAAGGATNTAACACTTTAGTTCTCCTCACTCAGCCCTACTGGCAGAGGCTCATGGACAGGTGCTGTTGACTGGTATCNAGCGCTTGTGCCCAAAGAGNTACNGCTTCCAGCACAAACCTAGTACCTTAGTTTCCAAGTCTTCCTCTAGAGCAGTGGTTCTCAACCTTCCTAATGCTGCAACCCCTTANTACAATTCCTCATGTTGTGCTGACCTCCAATTATAAGATGATTTTGTTGCCACTTCATAACTGTAGTTTTGCTACTGTTATGAATTGTAATGTAAATATACCAAAGGGGCNNCGACCCACAGGTTGAGAACCACTACTCTAAGTGCTGGATTTAATTATGTGATGACCATGAATATTTCAATATTCNTCATGGAATAGATAAGCTTTGGGGGTTCTATCATGGAGAGCATGAGGTTCCCTGCTGAGTGATTAATAGATGTGAGAAAGGGAGGGTCTCTAGTTTATGCAGAAAGAGCAGCAGACTCCGGGTCAGCAGAGTTACTCTGCCACAACCAAGTGGCCACAACCCCCACCCCACTCATGATATCCTGCCCACTTTGTATGATTGTCCAGGGGACAAAAGGTATGTGAATCGTGATGGAACTATGTCAAAATCATTAAATTAAACACAGCATCTGAGTTATGACCAAAGAGAGATGAGGGTAAACATTCTCACAATGCAATGCTGGGAACGCTAGGGCGGAGAAGATGAATCACCGAGTTTGTGATTAGCTCAGCACCTTCCTTCACTCCTAAAAGATATTCCAGAGGGGCCTGTGAGACTGTGAAATGAGGCAGTTGGNAGAGGTGCATGATGCCTGCATTATTACCTGAGTTCAATCCCTGGGACCCACATAGTGGAAGGAGACTACAGATTTCCCCAAGGGGGGCCTCTGACCTCCACTCAAGTGCTGTGGTGCACGAATACACACACACACACACACACACACACACACACACACACACACACGAAGAAAGAGAGAAAGAGAGAGAGTCATGGTAGCCCATGTCTCTAATCCCATCTCTTGGGAAGCAGAGGCAGGAGGATCATGTGTTCAATGCCAGCTTGAATTATATAGCAAGGCTTGCTCCAAACACTTTCTTAGAAAGTGAACTCCAGTTCCCCTGNCACTACCCTTTAAGGGTTTAGACTCTTCCATACTGTGAAGAGTTTTCAGAATATGAACATTGTTCTGGGGACATTAGTGAGTCTAAAGTCACTTCAGTTGTCAAGTGTGAANAGAAGGGTCCAGGGTCTACAACTTGAGTCTGCAGACAGAGTGAGGCAGCCACATGGACCACATCAAATCCTCTCTACTCTGCCCACTGTCACCAGAGAGACTTCGTGGAGAGGTAGGCCTGATGTTGATGTCTAGATCGATGAGGCAGAATGCTCATTCCCATCTCATTCTAAACACAATCCATACAAAAACAGGATCCCTCCAGATGAGTTGGTTCTGAAGGGTCAAACCAGGGTCCAGAGCTGGAAAGCACCTCTGTCCCCAGAGTCCCCTAGAACTGCCCAAATGTGTGATATCCCTTTAAGAAAACGATTAACAGCCACCCTTTATACTTCCATTTGCCCTTGACAGCCACATAGTTTCCATTCTTTCTAGCAAGAACAGTTTGGGGAAGATAGCTCTGTGAGAGGATGCTGGAGGCCAAGGTCAGGGACCCATCATCAGAGGAGGCCAGTGGAATAGACTTGGAAGAAGAGCCAAGCCCATTCCCAGCCCCTGTGGCAGCAGACTTGCCTCTGGCTGAGGGTGGACGTGGGAAGAATCTGGTGCAGTGCGGTAGCCCCGCAGGNTGGCACTTAGTCACTGAGGTTTCGTCTCATTCGTCATAGAGACAAGAGTATCTCTTTTCAAAACTCACGTTTGGTAGCCAGCGTTGGACTTTTATAATAATAATCCTTGTATTTACACAGCATTTTAGTTTTTTTNAAACATTCCATATACATTTAGTGATTTGTTTCTGTGAGCTGAGCAGGACGTGAGACCTCAGGAAATTCCATGGCTTGCCTGAAATCAAGGGAAAAGAAGCCTAGGGCTGGGTTCTGGTTTAGGCCTTCTGGTTCTGGTCCAGGACACTCTCTAATCAATCTCAGAAATTCCTTCCAGTCCTTGTTGTCTACCCTGTAGGCATCAGTTTTTCCTAGCCAGAGTTTAAAAACCATAGTTCTTCCAAGGGAGTTTCTAGGCAGAACTGTGGCTGTGCCCCATGTGCATGAAGGTCCCACTCCGTGGAGGTTTCTCGAAGCCAGACAACCCGAGGTGACAGGTCGCTGTGCTGACAGGAGACTTTTGACCCATGAAGTGAAACACTGTATCTTAGACTGAGGTGGAATCAAGACTGTGCAGGCTGTCTGTCTGGGGTATGCAGTAATTGAAAAGGCAGAATGTTGGGTAAATGGAAAAAACACGCCTTCTCTCCAGCCTGGCTCTGTGGGAGGAATTGAAGTCAAATTCTGCTCCCACTCCTTGCAGATTCTTGAATCCCAAGGGGAGTTCTTTGGAGGTCAGACAAGACCAAAGGAGGTCAGATTGGAAGGACTGTTCTCTCAGAGTAAGCCTGTTGCTTGGCAGTGCAAGTGGGCACACGTGTGCACATCTGTCTCGGGCATTGAGGAGAATGTAGGCATGGAAACCTCATTTGCAGAGGAAAGAGGAAGGAAGAAGAGAGAAATGGATCCTGGTTCAGAGCCTCCTTGCTCTCAGTAAAATCCTCCTTGGCAGCTCTGCCTGTGGGTCGAGTTTAGTTAAGCTTTTCTTTTAAATGATGGCAAAGATGCGTGCTTAGGAAAATGTATAGTGAACATATAGCTTGATAGCTCATTATAATGCAAATCTCTGACAAACCACCATCCAGCTGAAGACAGTGATATTAGCGCACTCACAACCCGCATGCCCCCCCAGGCTCACCCCCAGGGAAACTTATCTTCCTTGTTTCCTTTCTTTCCTTTTTTTTTTAGGTTTATTTATTTCATTTTTATGTGTTTGAGCATTTACCACATGGGCACATGTGTGCCCATGGAAGTCAGAAGAGGGCATCAGATCCCCTTGAACTAGAGTTACAGAGGGTTGTCAGCCACTAACTATGTGGGTGTTGGGAACTGAAACCCTGTCCTCTGCAAGAGCAGCCAGTGCTCTTAACCACTGCTCTGTCTCTCCAGCCCCCTCCTTGCTTTGCTATACAGGTTTATTCTCAAAGGATNGGTCCCCAAGTGTGATAGTTTTGTCTGTGTTTGGACTTTGATTATATAGAATCCTACAGATCACTCAACTTCACATTTTTAACTTTTAACTCTTGATTTTGTGTCTTATGATTCACACATTTTTATTCCTGTGTACTATTCTACTATATGGATATAATGCAATAGACATGTGAATTATTTCCAAATTCATCATTCAGAATAGCCCAGGAATACCCCTGTGTATGAATAGCCCTGTACGNGTACNCTGGCACATACTTGCTTGCTTTTTCTCTGGCATAGGGCAAAGAATGGAGTGAGCGGCTCATCAATTGTCTTAGACCAGTGACTCTCAACCTTCCTAATGCTGTGACCCTTTTATACAGTTCCTTATGTTGTGGTGACGCCCAACCATAAAAGATTTTGTTGCTACTTCATAACTAATTTTGCTACTGTTATGAATAGTAATGCAAATATCTGATATGCAGGATATCTGATGTGTGACCCCCAAAGCGGTCATTAGACTTTAAGAGGGTATTGCCAAACCATCTTCTCAAGTGAGTACAAATTTATACTCCCTCCAAGCAGGTACCCCCTCCATCAGCACTTGATAATATCAGGCTTTCTAATTTGGGGAGTGAAACTATTTTATTGAGTTCCAAAATCTGAACCCCAAACACCTTTCCTATTCACTTTGGGGAGGCCTGAAACACATGNACCCTGCTTTTAGAACTAGTCCAGGAAGAAAAAACAGCCAATGGCCTTCAACATGGTAGACTCATACTGACCCCCTCCTGCCAATGGCTGGAGAGGGGAAGAGAATTCAGAGAATACAATGGGGGAGTTGGGGTTGAAAGGTGGGTAGACACAAAGCATAAGTGCTGGGAGAGGTGAGGACTGGAAGCTTAGGAGGGAAACCCATAGCTTCCAAAGGCAACGACAAAGCCTGATAATTGCATATAGACCTAGGCAGCACTGATTCAATGTAGGCAAAGATTTTCATGCTTAATCCCAGGTGTATCAAGGGCACAGAGATTTTCCAGGCTAAGACTGAAAATGGATTCTAAAGGCTTCCTCGTATCTGTTGCTGAGCCCAGCCCCCTGGTGCGTGGCTTTCCTTCGCACTGGGGGGGGGCGCGCATTGTGTGTCAGCTGAAGCATTTTCTTCAGATAATGCTGCCTCTGAGGAAGCTTAAAAGTCTCTGATGGGTTTTGCAGGCTCAGAACTAGGCCTCTCTCTAGAATGCACTGGCCCAGGCATTGATGAGGCTCTCCCCGAAATCTGAAGATCTGTTGCTTTCTGTGTTTCTGGCTCAGAAGGCACCACCAGAGGAGCATTCCTTACTCAGGGGGATACATATTTGCACTAACTAATAGGAAATGTAATTTTCACCTGTGCATTGCTGGCAGGGAGTTAGGGAAGCTGTTGCTTTCCAAGCTTCCCATTCCATCAAAACAAAACACCCCAAGGGTTCTCTCTCCTGATCAAAGCGGCCTCTTTAGAAGAGCTCTCTGTAGTCATTTTACCCTTGCGGCTGCCTCAAGCCACAGCTTTGGAGAGGAAGGTTCATCCTATCTCCTGCAGTACACACTGAAAAGGCAGAGGGGTCAGCGATAATGTTTCCAAAATACATTTCAGCTTTACTTAATTCAATTTACGTCTTAATGTGAGTTCAAGCCAACGTTTCGCCTCTCCGGAGGTTATATATGCTTCAAATCTAATTTGCTACTGTGGAATTCAAGCTTTACTTCTTGGCTAAAGGTAAAGGAGTCAGCCTCCCATCCACTGGTTTAGAAAGCGCTCATCACAGCCAGGATATGAGGGAGCATGTGGCTTGGNTTGGGGGGGTAAGCATCTGAGGGTTCATCTAACACAGAAACTCATCCCCAGGAACCCGGAACTTATCTGATCTGATCGCCCTCCCAAGCTTGGGCTNTCCAGAGGGCAGCTGGCTAGGGATCTCTTGAGGGCAGCTGGGTGGTATTGCTCTTTGTTCCNGGGGCCTGGCTCAGCAGCATCTGACACACACAAGATGCTAAGCAGCTGTTTAGTTGGGGAGGGATTTAGAGCCGCAGCCGGGGCCTCCCTCTCCCCAGGTCCACCTGCTCCACCAGCTGTGGTCAGAGGGACTGGGCCACAGCCTGCTCGTCCTGCCCTCAGGAACACCGGCTGTTTGCAGCTGCTGTTCCCACTCTGGCTCTCTTGGTAGGAGCTGGGGGACAGCTGTCAGCTGGGATAGCTGTCCCTGGCCAGCTGGTCTGAGTTGTGTCTCTGAGGGCTCAGAGTGGGGAGGGGACAGCCAGGGCAAGCCCAGGAACCACTAGCCCTCCTGCTGTTGATTCTTTCCTCCCAACACATATGTGCATTGTACTGTTGCAAGATCACTCCATGCTTGCTATCAGCCCCTGAGCCTGGTGCACAAGTCATGCCCTCCAGGTAGCCTGCTGCATGACATGCAAGCAAGATTTGGTCTACATGAGTCTGGCCCAGCTTCCTCCCACAGGTGTCTAATGTATCCCAGGACTCTTTCTTTCCTCCCTGTCTCAGCCATACCAACCATAGCTTCCTTCCTTTCACATGTTTGTCTGCTACTGTGACAGAAAGGGCCATTCTACTGCAGCGTCACCTGTATGTCCCCAGCCTTGTTTCCCCCCAGGCTCTTTGCCACATACAACGCCTGGGTGCCGTGGATGCCTTCATTCCTTCTCCAAGGGGCCTGGAGAGGTTTCGTCAATGGCATAGTTATAAAACCAGGTTGTGACCTCCACAGGCTTTCTCCATGTATACTCTTTGTGGTTCTGGTTAGAGAAGCAAGGCCATGGAGAGCTTCCAGAGCTCTGCCGCTTTTCTCCTTCACCCTAATAGTTTTGTCCTAAGTAGGGCATCATACCTTTTGTCTCTACCTACCATGCCCACCCTTGTCCAATAGCTATGAAAGTTCAGGGTAGAGTCTGCACCCAGAGGACACCCTTTCCCCATGCCCACCCCACCAGTGTGCACAATTGGACATACTGGCTTCCATACCAGGCCAAAGTATATGCTGATCAGTGTGCTGATGAATGTCCNGTGCTGACCCCAATTCCACCTCTGTGTTATTTCTACACTGCCCAGGGACTCTGCCCAGCTCCCATGCTCCCTCCTAGAGATTTTTGTACCTCTAGCTACAGTTAGCACTGACACCTTTNCCCATCTGACCACATGGACTTGCCCTCAGCTGATAGCCCGCTATGCCCAACTGCATGTNTCTCTAGCATGTGGCACTTCTTCAGGAACACTCCCTAGTTTCCTAGCTCTGCCCAGTTTAGGGACTCATAGCCAAACTTCCAGATCTTTAATTGTGTTCAGCCTTCTGCTCCAGCCCTCTGGGATGCCTGCTCTTTCACTTTTCCTCCCCACCCTCTACTTCATGGCGCCAGGATCCTTGGCAAGAACCATGTAGTAAACCAGATAGGCACCCTTCTTGCTATCTTCAGTGCACTCTCCATGAGCTAAGTTGTATACATCATACATGGCATGGTTGTAGCTATCCCAGAGAGGAAGAGCTCGAGGCATGAGGTCATGGAGTTCACCCATTTGACAGGGTAGGATCCTAAGGACCCTNAGTGGGTGAATGCCATGCCCCACACCTCCAAGAAGTACCTCCACAAAAGGCCCTTGGTGTGAAGAAGACAGAGCCTCAGGGAGGGCCAGCAGCCATGCATGGGAGGTGGCTGAGNGGAGGTAGCCACAAAGGGGCAGCTGCTGCTGCTGCCACCCTGGGGACATCAGCTGACTCAGCCCAACAGGCTGANGGGGTGATGCCACCTCCAGTCTGATGTTTATTCAGGCGGCCAATGTGCTTTGCTGTTCCTATGAGGGAAATAAACTATATAGCCCCTCTGAGTTTTCAGAGCTGGCCTGCCTCAAACACTCCTCTGTGGAAATCCAAACTAACAGCCTCGCTGAAATCAGAAAGGGAATTGGAGACTATAAATCAATGGGTAGGGAACCCTTGGGGCCCAGTGGGCAGGAGGCAGGAGTTGCACCTGGGGGCTGCTGTGACCTCCCAGAGAGGACTGTACCAGAAGCTTATGCTTGGGGGTGCTCAGGAGGAATCAGACAGCAGCCTTTCACATAATAAAGATACTCAAACCCANGTACCCCACCATCCCGAGCACTCTAAGATATCAGCACTTTGGGTGAAGTCCTGGGGCCATTGATGGGCAGTGGGCCTAAACACAACTCAGCCCCCATGCTGTCCCTGCCTTTGGTGAGGGGTCAGTACTGGCCTCTGTCATGTCCCATTGATTTAGTTTCCCACAATTCTTTTCTCTGATTGGCATTTTCTCATGTCTTGGTCTGTTGCTTACTTCCTCATAGAAGGTGATCTTCCCCAGGGTGGGATCCTTATAGTCTTGCTCACTAAGCCGCCCACCATGGTCCTCAGCATCCATGAGCTAACAGAGAGGTTACACAGCTGGCCTCTGAACTGCCAGGCTTGTTCTGTCTTAGAATAAGAAGCTATGGGAGGGACCCCTGCTCTATGCTGGTTCACGAGGATGCCAGACACCAGAAACCTTTCTGCTTTCACCCAGGAAGATGGTGGCTGTCACCTCTTCTTTCCTATGTTTGTTTATTGGCCACCTCAAACTTCTGTTTAAGGCAGCATTTCTCAAACTCCTGTGCAGACTCAGTGCACCTGGAGATTTTAGGGAAATGCAGATTCTGATCCTGCTGGTCTGNGAAGGGCCTGGGGATGGGCATTTCTGGCAAGTTCCTGTGTGGTGCTGATTGTACTGGCCTCTTGTCCATACTTGGAGTAATGAGGATCTGAGGGAGTCCAGCATCCTCAGTTGCTCTGCAGATACATGACTTTTCATGCATCTGAAAGCAAACTACAAGGATGCTTTGGCATCTTTGAAGCACTTGGTAGGGTTGGCTGGGCTGGTTGGGCACCCTTAGTGGTCCAGTAAGTGAACTTCAGGAGCAAAGGCCAGGGGGCTGGCTCCTGAGTCAGCTCTGCCACTTTTTATTCTTATTANTTATTATTGTGTGAGTGAGTAATATGTGTATGTATGACATGGCACACATCTAGAGGNCAACTTTGTGGAGTCNGTTCTCTCCTTCCAACTTCATGTGGGTTCTGGGAATTGAACTCAGGTCTCCAGGCTTTTGAAGCAAGTACCTTTACCCTCAGAGCCATCTTACTAGCCCTCTACCAGTTTTTTTTTTAATGACATTTAGCAAATTGCATCCTGACTGTAGGCCTTGGCGACTTCTCTGTTCTATGAAAGGTTAGGCCTGAGTGTTGGGGTCCGTTCCAATGATGATGCTATGAACAGTAACTGCCTAGTTTATCCCTGTGCAGTCAGATGTATCGATCCGTTCAATCCTCATAACCATGCATAGGGAACCTGGTAGTACTGCCAATGTTTCACTAATGGGAAATGGATGTGGAGAGAATTTAAATGATTTGCCTGAGATCACAGAGCTAGAATAGCAGCAGTGAGGTGTAAGCTAAACACCCTCCTCCATAATCTATGACTTTNACCGTTGCACCCCTGAAACCCTGTCATGAAAGGCTGCACACCCTCATTCATGGTGAGTTCTCTAAGCAAGACCCCTTTCTCATGGATTGTACCTTTCACAGCTAATTCTGTGCGATTTAGAGAGTCTGACTTGAGCTAAGCTGTAGAGAACAGGGTGAACTCTTCTGTGGCTCAAGATGAAATGTCCTTTGAATGCTGTGCTGATCATTCTGGAGTCTGGAAAGTTTAACAAGAATCTACTGGGCTCCCCTGGGTGGCCCTCATAGGAGCCCTGGAGCCACAGTGTCTGGGTGTCACCATCTTCTTGGACATAAGAACATCACCTTGGCTCTGAGCCACCCAGGCTCCCTTCTAGGACATCAGTAGCACCATTACTAGGCTGCAGGCTGTGCTTTTTGGAAACCTCCAAGCTTCTGCACTCTTTGCATTTTAGTCTGATAAAGTGTGGAGAGCCAATACGTCTTCTCTTTTACTTGGTTGCTTCCTCTACCAACCTCACCAACTTAAAAAAGAGGTCCCAAAGGTGAACACATCTGACATCTAATTCGAATTGATTTTGTGTGCACATGATGCTGGGAATGGAACCAAGGACCTCACACATGCTAGGCAAGTATTCTACTATGGGCTACATCCTCAGCTCTTTTTGTGTCTTTTATTTTGACAGTAAGTTGCCAGGGCTGGCCTTGAGCCNNCTCTGGATTCCAGGCTGCCCTTGAGCTTACAGTCTTTTTGTCTCAGCCTCNTATGTAACTGGGACTATAGGCCTGAGCTACCAGCCCTGGGGACATAGACTATTTTATTTATTTGCAGAGCTGAGGATGGAACCTGGGACCTCATGAAAGATAGACAAGGCTTCTACTACACCCTCAACCCTGCCTTTAAAGAAACTTTATTTATTTGTGTATGGGGGTCAAGCACACACACACACACACACACACACACACACACACACATGCTCACATGTCACATGTGTGTGAAGAAGGTTGGAAGACAACTTGCAGTAGTTGGTTCTCGTCTTCCATCATGCCCAGGAATTGAACTCAAGTCCTCACCCTTGGTGGCAAGCACCCTTTCTTGCTGAGCTATGTTGCTAGCTTCACGCATAAAAACATTTTAGAGGGTTTTATTTTTATTATTTTTAATTGTGTGTATGTCTGTGTGTGTGTATGCCAGTATCTACAGAGTTGGAGGTGTCAGATCTCTGTGGAGTTGTGGTTACAGGGAGTTGTGAGCTTCCTGATGTGGGTGTTAGGAACTGAACTCGGGTCCTCTGCAAAAGCTCACACAGAACAGTTAGAGACCCATGGAAGCCTTAGTATAGGACCATAGTTACAATGTTGGATCTCTATGAAGTCACTCTCTCTAAAATTAACTACTGGGCAGAGGGGATCACTAAGCTCTGTGATTCAGATCCCACCTGTGCCCATCTTCTGCAGATTACTCCCCCCACGCCTCCTGTTTGAATGTTCTGACTGTCGTGTCCATCATGTAAAGACTCTGCAGCAGTGTCTCCCCAGTGACAGCAGCCACCTCCCTGAGACACCTTCAGGGGCATTTGGAGCCCCCCTCAGACACTCAGAAGACAGCCGTGCTAGCTGACCAAGATGCAGCTTTGGCTTTTTCTGCTGTGAACCAGGGTTAGACTCTGGCAACTGCCAACTTGAGGGTCATTTCAGGCATCTGTTCTCATGCATGGCTAGGAAAATTTGAAGTCAGCCTATCCATTTTCTATGTGAGTGATCCAAAAGTGTGGGAATGAATGGTTTGTGCTCATAAAAAAGCAGAGTTAGTGCACTCTTTTTTTGACCAGCTCTTCTAAAATCACCTCAATACACTTCTTTCATACATGGAATGACGGATTCACTTGTGCAAGTGAATGGAATCCTTGGCACTGATCTTCATCACTTGGTAAGAACACCATAAAAAGAGCCAGCCAAGTGCCCTGGCATGGCAGTGCTATTAGTAGGGAAGCTATGGTGGTCTGGGTATTTCTAGCAGTTGGGTATCTCAGAGCTGGAAACACTGCCTGGGTGCTGTCACTGGTTCCTAGAACAGCGAGCCACACTTAGCCATCCCACGTATCTCCATGCTCCAAGCCATCCCCACATCTGCACATCTCCTGGTTGCTAGTCTCAGGTTGTCTGTCTTCAAAACATTTTAATGCATCCTCTTTTCAAAAACTGTTTTCTTCTCAGGAAGTTTCTAAAAATCTCACCAAGGAAAACGAGCAAATCAAAGAGGATGTGGAAGAAATTCGAACTGAGATGAATAAGCGAAGCAAAGAGAACTGCTCTGATAACATCCTAGACAGCATGCCGGACATCCGCTCAGCCCTGCAGAGGGATGCGGCAGCAGCCTACACCCATCCAGAGGTACAGCCCCCTATTCCCAGGGCCTCACCCGTGTGAGATCAGCTTCAGGAAGAGCTCTTCAGGGGTTAGTCCTTCCACAGGCAGGGTCTCTCTTCTTCTGTGTAACAGCTCTTTAGGTGTGATAAGCAGGGCTTGAACTGGTTTCACTCAACACTAANAGCCAGGGAAGTTCAGCGGATAAAGGTGGAAGTTAATCCTCAGATCTGGGTCTTCCAAGCCTTGGCATCATTCTCATAATGTCCCATCTTGCTATTTTGAGCATCCCTTGCAGGACATATATGCTCTCTTACCTGGGACCATCCACATTTGCACCTGTCCTGGCATCATTACTGATACCACGTTTTTATCCTCTCGGAACTGTCTCAGCTTGGAGACAATAAATGATATGGTCCTCCTGTTTATAAAGGACTCATTTAGTCACAANACACTGTCATCACTGTGTGGTCATCACTGAAGTTCTGGAAAGCAGGCCAGACACAGGTTAGTACCCCATTTTACAGATGGACATAGATCCTGGATCAGTTGGAAAATAGTGGCAAAGTGTTTTAATCTCTGCCCCTTCCCCCAGGTGTAAGCACCGCCAGTCACCCCCAAGGTGTGGGGAAGCAAAAGAGAAGCAGAAAGGGGTTAGAGCCCTGATGACCTAACTTCTCCCATTAGGCCCCATGTCTAAAGCTTGTGCCACCTCACATCACCATGGGCTAGAGACCAAGCCTNCAATACATGGACCTTGGGGAGGGGGAGACTTAAGATGAAACTATAGCAAGCCACACTGTTTTGTGGGACTCTGTTGCCTGGGTCATTGTGAATTTGGACAGAAAGGAAGGAAGGTTTCATATGTGGACCCAGAACTCTTTTATCATTTGGTTGGTTGTTGGTTGTCATGTATCCTAGGCTAGCCTCAAACTTGCTGTGTAACCAAAGATAGCTTTGAACTCTTGATTCTCCTGCCTCTACCTCCAAGATGCTGGGGTTACAGGTGAGTACCACCGTGCCTGTTCTATGAGGTGCTAAGGATCAAACNCAGGACTTTGTGCAAGTTAAGCACTCTGCAAAGCAAAGTACATTCCTAGCTCACAGGCTCAGAACTCTTGGGTAAAGAAACCCATTGTAGTGGGGCCAAGCAGGCATACCTGGTGGGTTTGGGAACGTTGGGGCACATGTGTTCTGAAGGCAAGATGAGAGATGAGGCCTTTGAAGCAACAAGCACTGGAAAAGTATGGTGTGTGGACTTCCCCAATATGTAAGTCAAAAGCATTCTATGCTATAAAATGAGGAAAGGTAATAATTATCTGGTTTTGATGTTTTTGAAACATTATATTTTATCAGAAATAATTTTTCTCATTTTGGAGTGTCCCTTACATGTTGGCCGCTAAACATGTGTTTAGCCTGCCTGGTGGGTCGCCCATGAGGGAACCCGAGATCATAACCCCAAAGCCAGAAGATTTGGGGACCAGAAAGAGACTTGAAGGTACCTGCTCCCCACACTTGGGTCCTGGGCCCCTCATCTCAGCCCCCACTGCCCAGTACAGCCAGCATTCCTTGCCTTCTGCTTTCAGCTTCCCAGTCAGCCAGTTAAGTTGGAGAACTTCGTCTGTTGTCTTGATGACACATTGCGTGGTATGTTCAGGAACCCGGCTCAGATTTCCTGAGGGCAAACTGCAAACCAAATCAAACACATCAAACTCGTTTTCTCCTTGCTCAGCAAAGTCCCCATCCTTTCCTCAGTCCCCACAGCGCACAGTGCTGAAGTTAGCACAACCCACCTAGCCGGGCTGGTAGTATGGAGGGAAGTGTAGGAGGCCCAGAGGTAGGTAGGCTCATTGTCTCCCTGTGTATGCAGCCCTGTGTCTTTGGTGAGCACCACGCTGTAGCAGGGGAGATGCTTTGGCTGTTTATTTTTGGTTTTTGCAGATGATGTCAGGCAGTTCTTGGATTATTTGTACGGTGGTCTTCCAACATGGTCCTTGTCTAGAAGGTTGGCAGAGGGGCTCGGAAGCTAGGTTGAGTGGCACAGTGGGAGTGGGAACACTGGATGCCAGGAGGTGACGTCATTTGGCAGACTCTTGGATGAANGGAGAGAGGCAATCAAAGCACGATGGGGGCAGCTGCCACCCAGTTCAGCTCGTCGCCAGCAAATCCAAGGAAATTATACGTTGTCTGGCAAAGGCTTTCCACCGTCTTGCTCCATAGCCTTGGCTGGGACCAAGAACTGTGGTCCCTGCCCTTTTCCGAGAGCCTGGAACTGGAGACAGTTCCTGGGGTTTGCCACAAAGAAATGACAACTGGCTTCTGTAACACAGAGGGAAACCAGGGCCAGCAATTAGATGGCCCTGGGCATTTGAGGTAGGGGCTGCGGCAGGGGCCTTCGGTCAGCCTCACAGGCTGCTCTTTCCACTGGGAAATGAAACTTTCCACGTCTGCTGGGCAGTTGCCAGACCACAGCCCTGAGGACATGGGGATGAGGGCCACTTTTTGGATGGCAAACAAGTAGTCTTGAGGTTACAACCAATGTGGCTTAATGTAAGGAAGAACGCAGNCCCAGGAAGTAACTGCAGGGCCTACTTGGTGATTGTGTGACTTCATCTGTATCTTTCTCAGCCACTTCACCAAGTTACTAAGTTACTAAATGTCTGTTTCCTCATGGATGAAATGTTGGAAACATTACCTTGCTCCATTTTTGTGAGGATTAAAAATAATATAGTGGATTGGCCATAATTAGATGCTCACCGAAGTGGCACAATCAACAGGGAAGCATCCCCATACCTCTGGTAGAGGTTATCTCACAAGGGCAGAGGCTTGAGGGAGGCCCAGGGAGCTGGCATGGAGGACGGAAGCTGCCCAGGGCACAGCTGGCATACTAGCATGCTTTGTGTTCTCCTGGGCAGCTCTTTGACCCCAGTGAAGGGAGACTGGCAAAGATGTGTGCACATCCTTCCAGCTGCCCATCACCACTACATGCCAGAGAGACACAGGACTGCCATATCTGTTGCACTGTCTGGTAAAACTCTCATCATGGGAAAACAAGCATAGACATGAGATGTAGTAGGAAGGAAGCATGCCAGGTTTTCTCCAGGCTAGATTTTAAAGGACAGAATAAAAGCCTGGCTTGCCCCCTCTGTGCACAGTGAGGGGGTGCCATCATGATGGCTGGACCTCTATAACTAATATGGAGTGGATGAAGCCCTGCTCTACTCAGGACATGGCCCTAGCCTGGGTCTTGTTTCTATTAGGGCCTTCCTCCCAAGTGGATATCTCCAAGGCCTGGAAGTTCAGGGCTTAAGGAACCTTACCCCTTTCCTCTGATCAAGGTGGGGAGGTTGATGGCTTAGGTGACCACAGGAAGCCACTTCTTTACTCAACCACTGGAGACCTCATGAGAGCAGGGCTGGCCATATGTTCCCACACTCAAGGTCAACTACTCCTAAGAGCTAGAGTCACTTGCAAGGTGACCCTGACTTTNAGTCCGGCCAGCACAAATCTTGCACCCATAGTTCTTTGCTTGCCAAGTAGGCGATTGTCCTGCACAGGGAGGCTATAGCGATCTTGTCACACAGCAGACCAAGGAGGCCAGTGTGTGGCAATAGCTCGCTGAAGAGCAAGGTTGTTCTTCAACACAGCTGGCTTTGTCAAGGTGACATTCTCATAGTGTCCTCACGATTGCCTAGACTCCAGACTGCCTACCTTGAAGCTTCATTTGCTTGATAAAAATCAAATGCCAGTCATAAATGGAGGCGGTTCCTTGGGATTTGTTATGACTCAGAACTTTGGTAAATATTAAGGAGCATCTGTTGGGGAAGTGACAGCATGAGATGGCCTCTACTCTCCCAGATTCTCACAGTCCATAGAAGCAACAGCTTCCTTAAGTAGGTGCCCATAGAGAGCATCTGAGGGAAGGCCTGTCATGGAAGTGCAATCTTCTATCCCTTGGAAATTGAGTCTGTGACTCAAGAACTGTACCTTTAACATTGGAAAAGGCTTTTAAGCTGGCCTCAGACTCACAGACTCACAGCCTCCAAAGTGCTAGAATTAAAGGTGTGTATTACCACACCAGGCCTGTGCCTCCGTTTCTTAATCTGTGAATGGACATGATAAAAGTAGGCCTGATTTGTTTGTTTGTTTGTTTGTTTGTTTGTTTCAAGACAGGGTTTCTCTGTGTAGCCCTGGCTGTCTTGGAATTCGCTCTGTAGACCAGGCTGGCCTTGAACTCATAGAGATCCGCCTGTCTCTACCTCCCGAAGGCTCCACTACTGCCTGGCAGGCCTGATTCTTAAGGTCTGATGCAGAGGTCAGTCAGCTGACATATTTAAACACTCGCCAAGCACTCTTAGGAAGAGCTGCTGTATCTGATGTGACCTCTGCTCCAGCATTGTCCATCCTGTCCCATCCCTCTGACCAGTGAGTGACTTGCCCTTCCATTTTGTCCCCTCTGAGGAACAGTATGAAGAGCGGTTTCTGCAGGAGGAAACCGTNTCACAGCAGATCAACTCCATTGAACTCCTGAGGACGCAGCCACTGGCCCCACCTGCAGTGATGAAGCCACAGCAGCCCCTGCAGAGACAGGTGTACCTGGGAGGTCGGCTGGCTTCCAAGCCCACCGTCATCAGGGGAATTACCTACTATAAAGCCAAGGTCTCTGAGGAGGAAAATGACATTGAAGAGCGGCGTGAGTCTGGGTCAACGGGACAGCCCCAGAGGCAGGGCAAGGAGGAAATGGCCATTGGGATCTTGTGGAGATAGTGCAGTGTTGCAGTTATTCTTCTCAGTGTTGCTGAGAAGCCTTGGGCAGGTCACTTAAGCTCTCTGGGTTTTAGAAGACACCGTGGCAAAGGAGAGATGAGCTGGAGGGACTTCTGCATCCTTTTGTCCAATCTTTCTTGTTTGCAGATGGATAAACAAAGGCTTGGGTAGAATGACTTCCTTGGAGACACTTGGTAGACTCTGCCAGCTGCTCCTTTCCAGGGTCCTCAAGCTTGCCGAGGATCCAGCACCTTTCCCCCATCGACATTAGCCTTCCTGCCTTTTCACAAAGAATGGATGAGCCTAGTTCTGTGTGCCTCTGTGTCTCCTGTCATCTTCCTTTTCCTGGCCCAAAGCTCCCAGGAAGCCACTATTCCCCCTCCCCTGAGCCAGCTCTTTCCCTTGACGGGTATCAGGAAACAGCCTTCCATGCTGTNTCCCTGCTTCAGCTCATTCTATCTTCTAATGCTTCATTCTCAACCTGTAGCTTCAGTAGTCTCACCCGCTTTACCTGTGTTTTCTGTTTCTAAGGGAGCTCTATGTACATCCTGCTTCCAATCCAGCCATTAGGATGTTTTCTCCCTGCCTGTCGCTTGCAGTTTCACTTACCTCCTGGTGCTCTTGATGAACATATGAAATCTAACTTTCTGGCTATTTCTTT